>CBVK0102698384.1:0-14770 GCA_900067695.1 Picea abies
CCCACCTTATCGCAGCAGTCGGCCATTCATTGATGCACCCACGCTTACTTCCTATATATACTGTCAGCGTATTTGAGTTTCACGTATCCAGATTTCATCTTTTTTCTCAGTTTTCATAAACCATATTTATCTAATCTCAAGCACTGAGTCGAAGGGATTATTAGCATAGTGAACGAGGAGATGACGAGTCCAGCTCAACGACAAGCTAACATGAAAATTCTCAGAGCAAAGCAGTGCTCCAAAGGTAAGTAATCAGTCATTCATTTGCATTAATCTTTCGTTCATTTTCGCACTAGCTATGGCTGGAGAACATGTGGCTAAATCTATTTCATTTCATTTCAATTGTCTCACTACACTGGGTTAACTTATAATTTATGGGTATGATGAAACTCATTGAGTCGAAGGGATTATTAGCATAGCGAACGAGGAGATGACGAGTCCAGCTCAACGACAAGCTGACATGAAAATTCTCAGAGCAAAGCAGTGCTCCAAAGGTAAGTAATCAGTCATTCATTTGCATTAATCTTTCGTTCATTTTCGCACGGGCTATGCCTGGAGAACATGTGGTTGAATCCATTTCATTTCATTTCAATGGTTTCACTACACTGGGTTAATTTATAATTTATGGGCATGATGAAACACATGTATGTATATATATGCATACAGAAGCTGTTAAAGCAGGGGCCAAGGCAGCTGCAATTGCATGCGTGGCTTCCGCCATCCCCACAGTGAGTGAATTTTGTTAATGAAGCAATCAATCAGTACCGATTCAAGTCAGTGACTGACTAATATTCATATTCATGCATTTGGGCCTACTTATTAACTGCTGGGTTGGGTTAATGTTAATAATTTACAGTTGCTGGGAGCAAGGGCGATTCCTTGGGCAAGGGCTAACCTCAACCATGCTGCACAGGCGCTCATCATCTCTACAAGTAAGTCAGTAATTAATACATGACATAAATTACATATTGCTCCATGTCATTCCAAATGTTAAGTTGCTTAATTCTCTCAGTTTCTATCAATTTTTTGACATGACAAATTGGCAAAGTACATTACTCTGCTAATATTATATTAAACCATTTTGCTAAAATGCTTGTGTTGTGATGCATCATTGATGCATGTTCTGATCAAGGATTCTACAATTACTGAATTGTTTGGTGACAGTATTTTGCTTGTAGGCACAGTGACACATCTTTTATTATAAACCATTCTCATTATCATTCTCATTGATCGGGTTAATTTGGCTGGCCTCTCTCATTATAATTAGGTCATGAACTGCATGTTGATGTTGTGTTGTGTGTACTTCGATTTGCAGTCAGTGGTTCGGCCTATTTCATTGTAGCAGATAAGACCATTCTCAAGTCTGCACGGAGAAACTCCTTCCATGAACAAATGGAAAATCAAGCCGAGTACTGGCCTTTCTGAAAGCAAGCAAAGAATTATATAACAAGCAGAGAGCAGAGCAGAGACAACA
Source organism: Picea abies (assembly GCA_900067695.1). NCBI lineage: Eukaryota > Viridiplantae > Streptophyta > Pinopsida > Pinales > Pinaceae > Picea > Picea abies. The sequence continues at coordinate 1,475 of CBVK0102698384.1, forward strand.
AATCTCTATTTCATATCTCATGCACTCGGTCAGTCTGTTAATAATTAGGTAAACATCCATGGACATGGATGGATGATGGAATAGCCTCCGATCTCCAATCAAGTCATCAATGTAAATATAGGAAGTCTTACTGCTATTTCTGTTCGGCTCTGAATATATTAGATTAACAGGGCACTCACCTTTTCCTTTTCTATGTCTGTCTGTATATGCAATTGAGTGCGTGCAATATTAATATATAAGGGTGGCTCATCATCAAGGCTAATGTGTGGTTGCTAGTCTCAAGTTTTGTGTTTCAGAGTACAATTTCAATATCTTTGCATGTGGAGCCCTATGAAATTCCAAAATTTGTGTGTTATAGAACAAATCAAATAGTTTTCAAAAGCATATAATGCACAAAACCTTTGTAACAATACTCCAAGGATGCCCTTACTCTATTTGGTTTTGGTTTTTTATTTTAGAAAATTGCCATATCAGTGGCTTCTACAGATGATTATTAATCCTTTAAAGTCTTAATGCCTGTGCTGTTATATAATGCACAAACATATAATCCACAAATTCATGTCCATGTCCATGTGTTATATAATGGGAAAACGTTATCCGAAAATTCTATGTTCATTAAGTACACATAACATCTATTTGGATAAATATAATTTTTTTAAAAACTTATATCATCCAACGTCATAATCTTTTTATGTTATAATCTTGTTATTACATAAGAGCTTGGTGAATGAAGCTATTTAACACTAATTGTCTGCTATCATAGTATTGAATCTCAATTTTCTGAAGAATGGCTTTGCCTTTCTTTGCTAAATGTGGTCAATCTTTCCCCAACCCTATGACATGTCAAAAATTCAGTGCATTTAAAAGAGTCTTATGACATGTCAATCTTTAGTGGGGAATAGCCTGAGTGTACACCCTGATAATCAGACCCAGAACTTATAGCTCTAATACCACTGCAAACTGCGAATTTATTGGCTTACAGTAGGTGGAATAGCTTGGAATCACAAGCTATTCCTTGGGTAAGGGTTAACATTAACTATGTTGCACTAGGAATCGGAAGAGTGATCATTGCACAATAATTACACATAAAATAATAATTTGTATTACAGAATTAAACTCAGATACAAATTATATATAATTGAAATGAGATCCAACTAACTTTAAATATGGAGATGTGGGTTGAGCCAATATCTCAACAATCTCTTACAAGATTTCAAACCAAATCCCCAAACTTAATACAACATTAATGAAAGCATTATCTTTAACACTTATCGCCTATTATGAACTCGAACTTTGTACATAAGCCCAACATGGCGTCAGGATATCATTCCCCTGTGCCAGATAACTGTCCGCAAAAAGGAAGTTATCCCCATAACTCAATTTGTAAAGTTGTAAACCATATACATCCTTTGCTGATAAAAAACTTTGATTCCATTTTTTTTGCAAAAAAAAATGTTACCCCCATAAATCAAGTTGTAAAGTTGTAAACTATATACATCCTTTGCTAATAAAAAAACTTTGATTCCATTTTTTTTTTATGTACAGTTAACATGGTGGTTCTCCCTGTTTTTTAAAAACTTTCTTTTGTATTGTGTTTTTTCCTCATTTTATTTTCTCTTCTACACTATGATTCTTTCATATGATATCAGAGCCCAATACAATGAGGATGGTTACCAGTGAACTTGCACTTTCGGACTGGATATTAATGGTGACTGCATATGCAAAAAAAACAAAACAAATTATAAGGTCATACATCTCCATGAGCATTTGGATCAGTTGGAGTGTGTGGAAGGTAATAGAATGAGTGAACACATTTTCTTATGTTTTAGCAATTTGAGTATCATGCGTAGGTTTTAGCAATTTGAGTATGTGGAAGGTAATAGAATGAGCCAACGCAGGAAATAATAGCAGAGGTTTTAGCAATTTGAGTATCATAGGTAGCAATTAGGGTTGATTAGTTTAAATGTACTTTTATGAGGGGGATTATGATGAATTAAGACTTTGTCCATGTGTCTAGCATGGTGCCAGCATGTCATTTTCATGTGGCAATAATTGCATGTTAAACAACAGTTATTAATATGTACATATTCTGTTAATAAAAGATTTGATTACTTTTTCTTAGTGGAACATATTTTTTTCTTAATATGTACGATCTCTCTATTCTCTAATTCTTCCTCCTTTTATTTTCTCTTCTATAGGCTGATTTACTAGTACGATCTCTACAATTAAGTGAGTAAATAATCAATCAAACATATTAATCAAATATTGCTGCCATACCAAATGCTATGCTGCATATGCTTAAATCTCTCCAAAATCCAATGTTGGACTTAGAAACTCTTAGCATTGCACAAAATTGCATATTTTGATTAAGGATTCTACAACTATCGTATTGATTGTTGGAAATATAACTGAGAGAGGGGGCTGAATCAGTTATGTATATAAGCTTGAAACTTTTTTTGTTCTTCTCTGATTCTTTCTAGATTATTATTTAATGTATTGCTAATAACTTAACATGCATAGATATACAATGATCAATCACACAGAATACACAGAACCTGTTTATTTTTTAACATTTACCTAATCATATTAATAAATTACTGTACCACTATATGATTGCCATGTTTAAATGATTAAACTTTGGATTTAGCAAGCTGGCTGTGCTATAAACTTTGGATTTAGCATGCTGACTGCGCTGACTATAGACGCTCATTTTTTAATTATACGTTTCATTTTCTAATTGTGCGTTTCAATTTCTATCCACACCTTTCAGCTTTCATCAACCACGGTTTTGAATGTCTGTGCTAATATGTACATACTCTGTTAACTAAACTAGGCGTGCCGCCCAGAGGCCTCACAAAGTCATTAATACAAAGTCGGACAACCATCGCCCATGCATGGCATGTAATCCCATTGCGAGCATGCATGGAGCGTGGAAGGAAGATATGAGGCAGGACCAGACGGAGGAGGAATATGAGAAATGACGAGGGTCGTGTCTTCGATCTAACGCCACGTCGACATGAAGTTGCCATGTGGGTGGTTCATGAGATATAATGATTGAGGGGGTCATTCAGGTATCGGTTTAAAGGAGCCTTGACCATTGATCACTAAAATTCCTATTTTTAAAGTCGTGGATACATTTGTTTGATGATTAGCATGTCCATTGTTGTCTCAAAAATTGTGTAAAAATTCCCAAAAATTGTGTAAAAATTCCCTTGAGGGCTGGTACGGAGTGCTGCTTGAATTCTTTGGATAATGGAGTTCAACCGAACATTTATTGGAGAAGAACCCAATATAAAATGGTGGATGGCGTTTTTAGAATCACCCAATATGATGAGGTGTTGCACTTGTTGGGCGCTTGCTAGGACTCCTTACAACTAGGCATAGGCTTCCCCTTTTGTTGAATGCTTAGCCTAAGCTCCAAGAGAATGAAATTTCCTCAATTCCTCGTGGGTGGAAAAGCAAACAAGCAAAGAATTATATAAAATACAAAGAGTAAAGTGCAGGATTATAACCAACAAATGCAAATACCTATTTCTCTCTAATCTCATGCACTCATTGAGCATAATAATAATAGGCAAACGTACATGATTTTTGGGATCCCATGCACTCATTAGCATAATAATAAGGAAACCGACATGATTTTTTTTGGATACCCAACGTGTCACGATTTTATAGTGTGTCTTGTGGTGCCATTGTGATTGCATACTTTTTTAAGGTGTGCAACATCACAACATTTCTCACTTTGTTGTGTTGCAACACCAAAGATACTTCGTTTGAACTACATCTCTTCACCTAGAGCATACTCATACTCTGTTCTAGGTTATTGACGAGTCACACACTTACTCTAGTGTAACTCTTGTATACTTGACAATTGTTAATTGTTTAACACTTAGTCATTTTTAATCATACATCCATGAACATGAGAAGCAGGGAGAACAATAACGAAACAAACAAGAGAAACATAGATATAGTGCGGGTAGTACAAATCGTGCCTAACACCCAACTAAGTCTTTGTTATTGTAGAACACTTACAACATAAGCACTACCGGCTTGGTTTACAACTTGGCATAGTCTAATGACTTGCCTTATCTCACCAAGACACTCAAGAAAAGTTTCATAACACCATGACTCTTTATCGCAACCGTCTGCACAACCACCTGCAATGCACCTCAGACATGCCTTAAACCGTAGACTTGTTGTCTTTTCATTTCTGCAGGCTTCACATATTTCAATTATGCCTCACACATGCCTTCAATAGGCCTATGTTTCCAGACTTTCCCCAAAATCGGCTCAAGAGAAGCTCTCCCAATTCTGTCCACCAAATCCTCCTCAAGGTAGCACAAGTCCTTCCAAGTGGAGTGACTTGGCTCCTTAAGGGAGCTCACCCTCTTCGTCTGCCTCAGAACTAAAGAGTTCTCTTGCTTTCCTTGTCTTCCAAGTTCTGCCTTCCTTGGTTGTGTTACCTTGTTCTCTTATAGGGACTCCAAAGGTCACCACTGTGAATCATCGCATCCTTTGGGGGTGTCGTGCCCCTTTGTGAACCTATGTCCAAACGAATCATAACACTCCTTCATAGACCCGGTTGCCCAAACGAACCCATGCGCTTGTCAAATGTCATTCCCCTTGGGATCGGCACGCCCAACCTTGGTGTGCACCTCATGTCGGCGTGCCCCAATCTTCTTAGTTGCTTCATACTTGGGAAAGCCCCTTGGTGTGTCGTCATAGACCCGGTTGCCCAAACGAACCCATGCGCTTGTCAAATGTCATTCCCCTTGGGATCGGCACGCCCAACCTTGGTGTGCACCTCATGTCGGCGTGCCCCAATCTTCTTAGTTGCTTCATACTTGGGAAAGCCCCTTGGTGTGTCGCATGCCCAAGGTGTCCATTTTCCGAACTTGGGTGTCAGAGCAACCCTAAATTTTGTCTCCTTGAGGACTTGGGTGAAAGTCTCCGTGCTCATCTAGATGAAGACCTTACATGTTCCCCTACCTCAAGTCATTATTGTATGCGACAACATTCACAAAATCTATGATCTCCAAGTCTCTGCTTGAACTCATGTCTCTGTTGCAACTAAGTTAGCTGGAAACTCCAAGTTTCGTGCCAATTGAAAACCCCAAATTCTACCAAAGTGGAAACCCCAAGTTTCGTGTCAATTGGAAACCCCAAATTCTACCAAAGTGGAAACCCCAAGTTTCCACAACAATTGGAAACCCCAAATTCTACCAAAGTGGAAACCCCAAGTTTCCACAAACCATATTGTAATGCACCCAACTCTACATGATTTGTTTCCAGAGTCAACGGGGTTGCTTCACCTGGCAACTCCAAGGATGAATGTCACCCAACTTCGCTACACTCTCTCGTCGCGATGTTACTGCCTTACTGTTGTTCGATTCTATTGCTACTGTCGCTCCCCACTACAATTGACTACTTCCCACTTCACTTCAAAAAATTTCCTAAATGTTCAACTCCTGTGAACTTGTTGTTGTGCCCATAATTCAACCAATTATGTCATGTCTCTGCACACTAATATCCCCCACGCCTTGGATTGATTGGGTAGCTTGTCCAATCATCTCGCCCAACTCATGAGAATGCATTTTTTCATGCTCGAACTTAGTCTTTTCTATCGCATTTATGTCACTCTGTCCAACTTCAAAAACTAAGGAAAATGTCCATCTTTGCCTCACTACTTTTGTCATTGTCTGATCTTCATCAAGGAGATCCTCTACAATGTCTAAGTGTTGCACTTCAAACCTATTGGTGTGTCCGTACTAGTTGAATGGTCAGTCCGCTCGTCACACTCTTTGAGACTGCACACCCTCATGCACAAACTAGTCACTTCCTTTCACAATTTGGTCCATCCACACAACAATCTCAGACCAAGACAAGGTTTCCGCTCACCTCAATGTACTATGAAGTCACCCTGAAACAAAGTCATCTACGACAACTCGGCCCCATTGTCTGCTTCATGGCACAATTAGTCAATCTACCCTAAGAACTGCACATTCATATTGTCTTTTCCCCACTATTTCGTCACTCAACCATGTTGTTGTGTCTAGCTCTCTATGCCTTGAAATGGTTAGGCTTCACCCTCAACCATGTTACCCAAAGTAAGACAAATGTGCATGCCCAAGTAATCTTTTCGTGCTACAATCTGTATGTTTTCACAATCTTCTAAATGAAGGTAAGTTCTCAACTTGCCTCCTTTTGTCAAGTCACCTCTTTGTAACTCAACATCTGCAATGGGTGTGGCCAGCACGCCCTCACTCCTCAAATGTCCCAATGAAATTTTCAAAGTGATCAAAGTAGAATGAGTCACCACAAATAACTTCCATGCCTAAGGCATGTTCACACCAATACTTTTTCTAACCTCAACCAACAACCCTCGCCAGCTCTTTGAGTCATTGCATAATCGTTTGCAAGTAACCATAGTGTGCTTTGTCTCATCCAATGTCCCATACCAAAGGCCACCGAACACCGTCCAAGTCACTTGGTCTGCGTTTTTCTCATTCAGGTTGACTGCCAAAAATTCTTGGTTGATTTCCTTAACGACTCCATCCGTCTCTTGGAACAAAATTTCCTTGCACCTGCTACAAGCATTCAAACTTTAGCACTGTCGTCATGATTGTCAATTCATTGCATGACCCAACGAAACTGGCTAAGGCACCAAACACCAAAGTGCCTCATCCATTTTCTCAAATCGACATGTCCAAACCTTATTGTTTACTTCACTGCAGCGACTTGTTTAAAGTGCATCATCAAAGAGTTAGGCAACTTCCTCAAGCCACCTCCACGTCTACATCCAAATTTGACTAAGTCCACCATAGGAATCGTCTAAGCAGGTCACCCCAAGCTCTCTGCACAATGTCCCAACCAAGGCGTCCCAAACCGCTACAAAACTTCTTCAAATCGGTGCACCACTTGCGCTGCGTTGAAGTCTGTTGGTTCACCATGGAAACAGATTGCACTTGAACCACCAAGTCATCTGACTTCCCTTCAAAGAATTCATTGTAATACTTAGGAAATGCAAGAACTCGAAACCAAACATACCTTTCCAAACGAAATCCTTTGTTGCAACCATGTTTTAAGTCTGTTATCTTGGACCTCTGCTTGCCCAAGTAACCAACTCTATGCATGAACTCACCTAACACCTGACTATGTATTTTTTATTACAGAACAGTTACAACATGAACACTACTGACTCGGTTTACAACTTTGCAGATTCAAATGACTCAATTTACCTCACGAAGACACTCATGAATAGATCTATAACACCAAGACTCTTTGTCTTGGTGTTTCCACAACCGCAGACTTGTTATCTCTTTGTTTCCACAGACTATACAGATTTTAGTTTTGCCTCACACATGCCTCCAACAGAGTTGTGTTTCCAAACTTTACCAAAATCGGCGCAAGAAAATCTCGCCCAACTCTGTCCACCAAATCCTCCTCAAGATAGCACAAGTCCACCCAAGTGGACCGACTTGGCTCCTTGAGGGAGCTCTCCCTCTTCATCTGCCTTAGAACCATAAGGTTCTCTTGCTCTCCTTGTCTTCCAAGTTTTTTCTTCCTTGGTCATGCACTTTTGTTCTCTTATAGGGACTCCAATGGTCATCATCACGAACCATCATGTCCTTTGGGGGTGTCGTGCCCCTTCGTGAACCTGTGTTACAAACGACTCATCACAACCCTTCGCGGACCCGATCACCCAAACAAACCCATGCTCTCGTCAACCATTGCATCCCTTGGGACCGACACACCCAACCTTGGTGCGCCCCTCATACCAATGTGCTCCAATCTTATTGGTCACTTCATACTTGGGCAAGCCCCTTGGTGCATTTGCATGCCCAAGGCGTCCACTTGCCCAACTTGGGTGCCGAAGCAACCTCAAGTTTCATCTCCTTAAGGACTTGGGCGAAGGTCTTCGAGCCCATCTAGCCAAAGACCTTACACAATTTCCATGCTCTAATCTTCACAAAATGTAAATGTTGGTTTATGTGGGTTGTTATATTATTAGTTATGTTGGGTTGTTATAAAATTGTTATTGTCGTTGTTCATATTGATGATAACCATCATTGAAGTCAAGTTTGGCCTATCAATTAATCTTTTTATTAAATTAATTATTTTGATTCATCATATTTTTTTAATATGTAATTGATTTTTTTTCTTAATTTCCTTGAATTTTTGTGAGTTAATAAATTATGATTTTACTATAAATATTTTAAAGATTAAATTTAATATATTTATATATGAGTTAATATATTATGAATTTGATTTTACTATAAATTTTTTAAAGATTAAATTTAATATATTTGAAAATTTAGTATTATAAAAATATTTAAAGATTAAATTTAATATATTTTTTATGAGTTAATAAATTACGAATTTGATTTTATTATAAATATTTTAAAGATTAAATTTAATATATTTGAAAATTTAGTATTATAAAATATTTTTAAATTTAGCATAATAATATGATAAAACTCTATTTTTATCTTTATAATATTCAATTTTATTTTAAATTTAAATTAATAACAGTAAACAAATATTTTAATTTAAAATATTACTAATTTATTTTTTTAAATATAGATTTTTAATTTATGAGTTAATAAATCATGAAATTTTATTTTATAATATATATTTTAAATGAATGGCTTGTATCGGTCTTCAAAATCGATCTCTCAAAGGTCTATGATAGGGTTTCTTGGCTTTATCTTCGACTCCTGCTTTTGCATATTGTTTTGGAGCTTTAGATGGTTAAGTGGATCATGTCTTGTGTTATTAGAGTGTTCTTTGTTGTACTAATCAATGGAGCATGATCTTTCTTCTTTAAATTGGGTCATGGGCTACGTCAAGGTTGCTTCTTGTTGCCATATCTCTTTCTTTTAGTAATTGATGGCCTTAGTTGTGCTATTGCACGGGCAAAGTGGGTGAACTCCCTTAAGGGGATTAAGCTGGGGCAACATGTTAATCTCACTCATTTGTTATTTGTTGATGATGTGTTAATCTTATGTTATTGTGCAACCACAAAAGGAATGGCTTTGATGAATATCCCGACCCTTTTTTGTGAGGCTACGAGTATGCTTATAAATGTGAACAAGTCTGCAATTTTCCTTCCCTATGAAGCGAATGAATTTATAAATATCTTATCAAATTTGTTCAATTTTATCGTACAAGCACTAAGTGAAGGGATTAAATATCTAGTGTTTATGCTCACACCTAACAAATATAGTATAGTAGATTGGTCTTGGCTTCTTTCAAGGGTTGACCGGAAAACCAACCATTCAGTGCAATCGATGGATATTTAGAGATGGAATGTTAGAACTTATCAAGGAAGTTATTGAGGCAATTCTAGTGTATTGGCATTGTCTGGCCCTCGTTCTGAAATAAATATTATGTTGTATCATGAAGCTTTATTTTAATTATCTATGGAAAGGAAGAACATAATATCAAAGGTCACATTTGGTCAATTGGAGAAGCCTATTGCAATGTTCCCCAACCAAATATGATATAAAAATAAGATCTAACTGGTTGAGAACTTTCTTCAAACACTTAAAATGTTTTCTCAAAGACCTTAGGAAAATCAACTCTGTTGTTGTCCCAACTGTCAAGGTGGATTACTAATGTGTCTAGAGGGTCAATGGGATGAGTTCCAACCTTCTTAGAATCCTTGAAGTGTTTGTTGTTATGTATATGACAATTTTTCTCATTGAGGCATTATGTCAAACAGTTTGCATAAAATGGTTGTAGCTTACATTTCCACCCATGCTTTTGAGTTTAACTGATATAAAACGACATGAATTCAAGTGGAGCATATGTTAGAATAAACATAAGAGTAAATGACAAGTATTACACAACAAAAGCACAAATACCTCCACACAATCCTTGCTTGTTTATTTATTATAAATGACTTTCCAATGGTAGTAATTTTCAGATATGATATAAGTAATACAACAACCATTTTATTGGCCTATAATGGCTCCAAAAGGAAAGGAAATAGTGTCAATAATTATTCTTTTCAATCCCCTAATGATGGATTCCTGAAAGAGATGTTATATCATGCAAAATCAATCATTCCCATACCAAGAAAGGTGTTCTCCTTGTTGCTAACGCCCTACTGAAATATACATAATAAATATGATGTAAAATATTCATGAAATGACTGCATACTTGTGGATCTGACGATGGCTAACTCATATGAGAAGTTCCTTTGGATGTAGATGACAAATCTGACTATCAATGTAACGACCTCTCTGTTATGACATCAATGTAAGTGAGTACAGTAGTGGTAAATTTTTTTGTAATACCAACAATTAGAACAAGCGATATGCAACAATAACATACATCAATATTTACACATTCTATTATCATCTATATCATTACACAACAATAATCAAATACAACATCAAGATACTAAATGATATATTATATCACATCACGATAACAAAGATGTCTATCCTCCCAACCTACCCAGCAAGGTTAGGACCTCCAAGATACATAATCAACGCTCAAGTCCAGGATTCATCTGATTGATTTTGACCATTTAAGGTCTTAGGATTGGTGATTGTTTTGAAGAACATGGAGATATATATTCTCATAACCAAATCAAATCTAGACTAAGGAATAAAGAACAATAAGATTCTTGATTATAACACAATTTAAACATTCAAATACTCGTTATACTAGACAAAAGCTTCCTTCCCTTAAAGATTATAAACATCAATAATTACTCATCATCTAGATAAAATGTACTCTCTCTATAAGAATACAAATCAATTGTTGCTCACTTTTTAGACAAAATCACTTACTCGCTAAGAATACCTTATAAGTTTTGTATTCAATATTTAACAATTTTCTTTCCATTAAAAATATAAGTAGCAAATAAAATTTTCACTATCAAACAAAGATACCACAAACAAAGATACCACAAGTAATAGATGGATAACCTATAATAACCCCAATAATCAATCCTACCATACAATCAAATTGAAAGGTACGTCATGCTAGTTAATTTAATCACCAAATCAATATTTTGGTTCCATTTCGTTACAAATTCATTAATAATCACCAAATCAATAATAAGCCATAGTAAACAATAACATCATCTCCGCAAACTATACATAAGATAAGTGTAACCAACAAAGTAAGTGATGATATTATTGTTCTTTTATTCCTTTAACATTGCTCATATAAATTCAAAGTAAAATTAATACATCTTACCTATGCAATTACATATTCAATTCATCAAAAATTTAAAAGTATCCTACTAATTTTTAAGAGCTCTCTCAAAAGAAGTAAAAAATACTAGGCGTAAGCAATTTTATTTACCTTACTAAAAGCCTCATCTTGAGCAAGATTATTTACGCCTATTTCGCTACTATGATAATTATGATAATCCGGATTAGAAAAAAATATGTCTATTTAATCGTTCACCATATCTAAGAATTAAATGTATAACTCAAGATTTCTCTCACTTATCCAATACTACACCTACACGATCACTTTAAGTATTTCCATTTAATTCTTAATTGTGTTATAATATCAATATAACCTTGTTTCCTAAATCTAATTACCACATGTAATATTAAGCAATAATCATTTTATTTTAGGACGTCTCTAATTTCTATAACTTATTTCTATTCCCTTTTTTTATATGCTTAAGTAATAACCTCATTATTTTCTAAAACTATAGTTATGATAGTGTGTAGAGTGACTATTAGATACCATAGATTACACTCTAGTAGTTGTAAAGAAAGGAGAAAACGAATGCTACAGGAACTAGCTCGACCGACGAACTATCTCGAGGAACCAACCGTGAACTGTCAGTCACAACATTAATTCATAATTTAAGGAAGGCTTGAAATAACTGAAGTGACCATGACGAATTCCAAATCCAGATTGTAATTTAATTCGGCAACGACCCTTACAAAATCAACTCAAGAATTTTGATAAAATAAGCAACGATTCTAAAATTCCAAAAATGCATTTTAAATTCTTACAATGAACGAGGTGGAATACTAAAACAACGTATTGTGAATAATTCTAGAGCGACCAACATACTTCTAAAATTTGAAAGTGCAAATTACCTAACCACGTTCTTCAACAATTCGTTTCCAAGAGTACAACAATAAATTCAACGATTTTAATAGTCAAATCTCTAATAGTGTAAACAAATTTGGTAGCAACTATAAGAGGTTTAAATTTTGGAATGACAATTAGATTTCAAAATGACTAAGAAAATATAAAAATTAGAATTTAAAATAATGGACAATGAATCATTACACATGAAAGTCAGGGTCTGTAAATTCAGTTGACAACGATATAAGGAAATTTGAATTTCTGGGTTGCAAATTAATATGTCAACGAATCAAAGATTGTATAAAAATGGCAAAGCATAATTAAATCTTCTAAATTGTGGGTTGAAAATAAACAACAACGAACCATCTATATTCTAATTACAATTTATAGGAATAAAATACTGGAACCAAGGTTGATTAAAATTTGAAGATGTCCTTCAACAATTTGTGCTCATTCTTTACTCACGCTTGCTAATCACAAAGACTTCACGGGTACCTCCAAGGCAATGCTAGGGGTAATTTTCTTCCCCCTTAGCCCCCGCGCTACAAAGAGGCCACACATAAGAAACCAACAACCAATAGCTTCAAGGCTTGCCTCACAAGGAAGAGCTTCCACTTTTTCTACAAGTTTGGTATCCCAACTCTCACAAGTATAACAGAGTCCACAAAATTTTAGTAGCATAACATTACCAAGTAAAAGTGAGATCCATTTCCCTTCTACCACATTTTCTTTATAGAAAAATCCCCAATGACACATGTCCTCATTCCCAATTAATTATATTTTTAATTAATTTAATTAAGATTATTCACCCACACACTTGTCACACTCTCCTCAAGTTGCACAAGTAATTACCATTTTTATTTTACTTAAAAAACCAATTTCCCTCACATTCCCCAATATGCTCCTATTTTCTCTTTTCATTGTCCCTTTTGTTATCACATAAACTTGTCAAAGCCTTAGGGGTTTGTGGTTTCTACCTAAGTATGTATTTTTGCCTGTTTCTCCTGCTTTTGTAGACCCAGTCGTAAGGTTTTTCCTTTCGTCTTATATTTTTCTTCTTTTTTCGGCACGAGAAGTGTCAGTCCTAAGACTTTATGTTTTCTTTGAAGTCGATCACTTCTCTTTCCTGGTCACTGTCACTGATCCTTTTGCATTCCCTAGTCCTTAGCCAGTGATCCAAGTATTTGTTTATAGAGGCCACAACCATAAGCACAAGTGCAACAC
>CBVK0102698386.1:0-10342 GCA_900067695.1 Picea abies
ATGCAGGTAGTTAATGGAAATGGGGGAGGTGGTTGAAACCTCGTCTCACCCCATAAATAGAAAGCATGGAAAGACGACCGTGTAGGCAGACTGTCATCCCCAAGTTCCCCTGTCAACAGATTCTCCTGCAAAACCCATATTAGTTTCAAATCGCGTCTGACAGAAGAATGCAAGTGCAGACTGACAGAAGAAGATATAGACACAAAGCTTTGAATGTAATAGCCAGGTCACATGTCTCATGGTGGCTAATTGTTCTGAGTATAAATACTCAGTTTTGATATTTTGTTATGGTCGATGGTTGAGCTAAGCTCTTGTATTGTAAAGTTTTAATGAAGCCTCTGGTTCTCTGGTTATGTGTTGCCGTTTGAGACTTATTGTTTAATGACAGTCACATTTCCTATCATCTCTTTTGCTTTTGACATTGAAGACTCGGGCATGGGTGATCCAGTCGAGTTGTTGTGACTGTATTGTAATGTATGTTTTATTGCAATATTGTTATGACGTTTTCAGTTTCTTGAAGTTTTGGGTTCAAAAGATCTTGTATTCGAAGTTTTTCCTCCTTAGGGTGTTGGAAGACCCGATGTCCATAATAGAACTCTACATTTCCTCACTAGTTCTTCCCTCTACTCACCATTTACTACAAATTACTGACTGAAGTTAGATCAAGACCTCATCTACTTATGCATGGCAGCCCAGTTTTCTGTGTTAAAGCGCTATAATCCAGAGACTGCGTCCATTAGACTACCCTTAAATTTATTCATTGTGACATAAAAACTGATGGGTACTAGGTTACCTCTGTCACAATCCAAAGGTAACTTCTAGTGCTAACATTTTTGGCGTCGTTGTCGGGGATGAATTGAAGATTTTCCCTGGGATTGAACAACAAAGCTTACTAGTTATGAAGGTACATCAGAACTTAGTACATCAAATATCGCAACTGTGCACCTGGAGAATCCACTATGGTGAATCCACTGGAAACTCCACTGTTTCAGCTATGGCTTATAGAGGTAAATACATGGGGTCTACTCCACAGTTGCCTCTAGCAACACCTGAAGCTGACCCAAAGAAAATGATCAGAAAGGGAAAGGCCCTTCGAGAAAGTAATTCTACTACTGAACCAAGTATATCTGATGATTTTCATTATCCTCTTCTAGAAACTCCAATATATGTTTCTCATTTTCCTATTATACCGTCTGTTGGAGTTTCCTGAAGTTTAAAGTTTGGGAGTGTTCCTATTGAGTTGTATCTTCCTGGTTTTGGATTGGAAGGAGAAATCTTTGTCACTCCTATCTCCCCTAAAGTTGTACCTTGGTCTAGACCCCAGACCTCGGAAGATTTTCCCACTCCAGGTTTTATTACTCCTCCTCCTGTGAGAGTTACTGATTTTGAAGAAAGGAAAACCTATGTTCCCTTTAGCCCTGTAGCTCTTTCTCCAAATCCTTTGTTGTTCCCTCTCTCGCTGGAAGCTCAATTCTAGTCTCTCCTGTTTGAACCCCTTCCCCTCCTAGTTATCCTCCACCTATCATCCCTATGGTAGGTTCCAATCCCCTTAGAAACATAATGGATGCTATAGTGGCTGCAAGATATGCCCCTCCAGTCCTACCCCAGCCAATGAATTCTCTCCTTACTGGAGATTACTTAAAGTATATTCCCAAATTCACAGGAGAAGAAGACATAACTACTGAGGAGAACCTTGATGCCTTCTATAGTTATGCAAACAATCTAAACATCGAAAACGAGGATGTATGGATGAGAGTCTTTGTCCACAACCTTGATGATGAAGTTAGGAAATGGTTTAGGGGACTGACCCCTGGATCCATTATGGGGATTGAGGCTTTAGATGATGTTTTCTTTAGGCAATGGGGGGGTAAAAAAGACTTTATGGATTATATTATAGAGTTCAAGTCCCTAAAGAGGAAAGAGGGAGAATCAGTCTCTGATTTCTCCAAAAGGTTAAACAGAATGTACAATAAGATCCCTTTTGAGATAAAGCCCACAAAAACCTCTGCCAAAATTACTTGTGCTAGTGCTTTTGACCCTGACTTCTACCTCCTGTTAAGAGAGAGAAGAGCTACTTCCTTGGCTCATATGCAAGATACATCCCTGGAAGTGGAATCTAATGTATTGGAAGCTAACATACTAAAAAATAAGGCTGATAGAGACATGTCAAGGGGAATATCTCAAGTCTCCACCTCCGGTTCCTCTACCCCCCCTCAAATGGATGAAGTAACCAAGTTACTAAAATCACTTTCAACTAGAATGGAAAGGTTGGAAGTAGAAGGGAAGCATACATACAGGAATCCTCAACATGATGGACTCAGAGGAAACTTCTGAAGACCAAACAATGCCCCTCAAATTCTCCCAAGAGAAGCCAGAAACAGAGATAGGGATGATCAGAAAATCCAAACCCCTCTTCAAAATATCCTTGTTGTTGATGAAGAAGGAGAGGGGGAAGAGCTAGATCCTCAAATTCATTGTCTTGGAGACACCTCCCCATTTCCCCATTTAACTCAATCTGCATAAGAGGAGTCTCTCATGGATGACCAGATAAATTAGTTGAGCAAGGGAGAGAAGTCCAATAGAAGTCCCAATAAATATAACCTCAGGTCAAAGAAAAAATAAGGGAAGTCGGATATCCCTGATCAACCTTCCAGAGAAGATATGCATGCCAAAGATGCAACAAACAATGACAAAGAAAATAAAACTCAGAATCCCTCGCCAATAGCCAAAGACCCCATCCCTGAGCTGAGAAAAATCCTAAAGACCCATTCCTCCTTCAACTTCGAGCATGAAATTCAAAAAATTAGAATCCTTGTTCCCCTCTTAGAACTAGTCAAGCACGAAGATTTCAAGAAATCCCTCTCTAAGTTGTTGTAGTCTGAGCCCTCTTCCCATCCCACAGACTCAGTAAACCTCCAAGACGAAAAACCAACAGTCATCTTAGGGCCTATGGTAGAATATAGAGATGATTCATCCCCTCCCTTCTATACATCCCTGAACATACATGATAAAGTGCTGCATAATTGTCTGATGGACTCAGGGGCATCTCATAATCCCATGCCCAAAACTGTTATGGAGGAACTTGGATTGGAAATAAAAAAGGCTTATCATGATTTATATTCATTTATTTCAAGGAGGGTGCAATGTATTGGGGTCATCAAAGATATGGTTGTGACCTTGTTTCAACTGCCCATGAAAAGTGTGGTCATGGATATTTCTATACATCACTGAACATACATGATAAGGTGTTGCATAATTGTTTGATGGATTCAGGGGCATCTCATAATCTTATGCCCAAAACTGTAATGAAAGAATTCGGTTTAGAAATCACAAAGGCTTATCATGATTTGTATTTTTTTATCCAAGGAGAGTGCAATGTCTTGGGGTCATCAAAGATATGATCGTAACCTTGCTTCAACTGCCCATGAAAAGTGTGGTCATGGACATTGTGGTAGCAAATGTTCTTCCCAAGTTTGGCATGCTCTTGTCAAGATATTGGATAAAATGACTTAAGGGAACCTTGCAGATGAACCTCACATATGCTACCATTCCAGTGTTCGGAGGGGATCATAGGAGACTGTACAAAGAAACTCAGTTGGCCTACATTATTAGTGATAAAATAGACCCCACCAATCATCCTATCTTTGCACTCGACATCGAGTTGGGGTCTAGTTTATTGCAGTTCACTGATGCTCCCGAGCCTCCTTTAAAACTCAAAAAACAGCCCATGGTTTTTCGTGAAGTTTCTTTCTCCACCACCTTTGTTTGGAAAATGTTATTTGATGGAGCCTCCTCTAAGGATGTTGTTGGTGCTAAAGTGGTCTTTGTTTCACCCTCTCAAGAAATTATATCTCTGTCATACAAACTGGAATTTGAAGCTACCAATAATGTGGCAGAATATGAAGCTCTTGTTTTGGGCTTAAGGGATCATAGAAGACTGTACAAAGAAACTCAATTGGCCTACATTATTAGTGATAAAACAGACCCCACCAATCATCCTATCTTTGCACTCGACATCGAGTTGGGGTCTAGTTTATTGCAGTTCACTGATGCTCCCGAGCCTCCTTTAAAACTCAAAAAACAACCCATGGTTTTTCGTGAAGTTTCTTTCTCCACCACCTCTGTTTGGAAAATGTTATTTGATGGAGCCTCCTCTAAGGATGTTGTTGGTGCTAGAGTGGTCTTTGTTTCACCCTCTCAAGAAATTATATCTCTGTCATACAAACTAGAATTTGAAGCTACCAATAATGTGGCAGAATATGAAGCTCTTGTTTTGGGCTTAAGGGCTGCAAAAGACATGGGGATCAAGGAAATATCTATGTTTGGAGATACATAATTGATTGTTAATCAAATTAGAAATATTTATCAAGCTAAGCATCCCAGGCTCAGAACCTATAGAAACGAAGTGTGGGACCTGATTGACAATTGTTTCTTGGCCTTCAACATTTCATTCATTCTGAGAGAGGAAAATATAGTGGTTGATTCTTTGGTTGTCTCAGTAAGCAATTTTAGAGTTCCTCTACCACCCAAAATCATGTATGATGTAGAAGTGAAATATAGACCTTCTATACCTGAAAATATAAAGTATTGGAAGGTGTTCGAGGATGATCTTGAGATCAGAAAATTTCTTGAGTCTGTTGATGAGTTCTCTGCATTGCACATTGATCAGGATCATGATCTTGAAGGTGACCCTCATGATGATGTATTTCTAAATAAAATTGCTAATCACCATATTGTTCAGCTACCTAACAACCACATTCCCAAAGGACTAGTTCCATTAGAAAGATTATTCGATGGGAATGATGTGGCAGTAAAGTTTAAAGGCCCAACTGAGGATGTTGATGTAGCTGAATGCAATATTGGTATAGAGGATGATCCAAATTTCGTCAAGTTGTCAAGCATCCTGTCAAGGGAGCAAAGAGCCGAGTATACTGAGATATTAAAAGATTTTTCTGATGTGTTTTCCTAGACCTATGAAGACCTCAAGACATACAACACAACCGTCATTGAGCATAAGATCCCATTGAAAGAGGAGGCCAAACCATTTAGGCAAAAATTAAGACAAATAAATCCTATGTTGCTGCCTATTATGGAAAGGGAGGTAAAGAAGTTGTTGGATGCCCAAACGATTGTCCCTTTGAGATACTCTGAATGGGTGGCCAACCTGGTTCCAGTAAGGAAAAATAGTGGACAAATCAGACTCTGTGTCGATTTCAGGAATCTGAAAAGAATCTCTAAGAAGGACTATTACCCTTTGCCAAAGATGGAACACATGTTGCAGAGGGTGACAGGCGCATCTGGGATCTCCATGATTGATGGATTTTCTGGCTACAATCAGATCTTCATCCTGCTCGAAGATAGAGAAAATACAAACTTCACCACTCCTTGGGGCACATTCATGTATGCCAAAATGCCCTTTGGATTGATGAACGTAGGAGCCACCTTCCAACGAGCCATGGACATCGCCTTCATTGGAGAAAGAGACAAATTTGTGGTCATCTATCTGGATGACATAACAGTCTTCTCCAAATCTGATAAAGAACATTGTCAACATCTGAGAAAGGTCTTATTGGAATGTAGAAGGTTTGGTCTCTCCCTAAATCCCAAGAAGTCTTTATTTTCCGTGCAGGAAGGTAAATTGTTGGGACACATTATATCAGTTGAGGGGGTCAGGATTGATTCAAGAAGGGTAGAATCTATTCAAGCCTTATCACTTTCCAGATCCAAGAAAGAAGTTTAGTCCTTCCTAGGAAAAATCAATTTTCTAAAAAGGTTTGTTTCAAATTTTGTTGAATTGGTGAAGCATATCACATCCATGCTCAGGAAGGGGAACAAAGTAAAATGGACTGTTGAATCCAAAGAATCCTTCAACTAAATCAAAAGGGCACTGACTGAAGCACCTGTGCTAGTCAGTCTTGATTATTCCAAGGATTTTCTGATTTTTTCCTTTGCTTCATTTGATACAGTGGCCGTCGTTTTACTACAAAAGAATGATGCAGGGATGGAGCAACCTATTTCCTTTTTTAGTAGAGCACTAAGAGACACAAAAGTTATATATGAAATCATGGAAAATCAAGCCTATGCCTTGGTGAAAGCTCTCAAAGTTTTCAGAGTTTATGTTTTCATTTGAAGATCATTGCATATGTTCCTTCAGCTTTTGTGAAAGACATTCTCATGCAGTCTGACATAGACGGGAGAAGGAGCAAGTGGATTGCCAAAATCCTTGAATTTGATCTGGAAATAAAACCCACTAAACTAATTAAAGGCCGGGGTTTAGCTAAGTTGTTGGCTGAATCTAATTGTAAAGTCTTGGAGGTTAACTTCATCAACGCTCACTCAGAAAATCAGTGCTAACACCTTTGTTCCCCAAATTTTCATTTAATGAGTGTCTCCTAACTAGATCTTTGTTAGAGTTGGATTATGAGTCTTCTTCTAGTTATACTAGTGGTAGGTTGACTCAAGATTCTATTCCATGTGTACTCCTATTCTCTCTTGTTATTATTTCTTCTATTTTTAAAAATCCATTTTATTAATTTCATGCACACATGTGCTTTTTTCCAACCTTTGAATTTTATTCCCCTTTTTCCTAGAGTTGATTATATTCTCAATTCTTTTAACTTATGTCATAATTCATTTAGTCCTTTATTTAAATTTAGACTTAGACTTAGGCTTAGACTTTTGTTAGGTTTCATAATTAATAATTTATTGTTTAATTAATTATTTTATTCTAACAAGGTCCAATAATTTCAATGCTTTCTAGGCCACCTAGATTTATTGACTTGAGTTTTAATTACGCAACATGCCCTCGGTCAACCTTGTGATAGACTAAAGGCTTCTAAGGAATAATGACTATGTCTTATTGTGCGTCCCTTAGAAATCTGTGTGAGTGATTGTCTTAGTCTGCCCTCATGACATCGTTGACCTCTCAAACTAGGTAATCGTTAACCTACAGTTCAGGCCACGATGAGAGTGCTAGTAGGTTGTGACAGGGGCACTACCACACCTCTACCTCAAATATCTAGTTTTTATGCATGGCCACTTTACTCCTTATGTGAGTCTGATTAGCAAGTATCATTAAGCCTGCATCCACAGACAAAAATAGTGTCAGTAATCCATATACATAAATCATACTTTAATCAATCATATGTCACATGTGTGTAAATGAAATACTCAAACAGATACAATCCACTCCTTGACTCAATCCAGAGTCTAAGGAAGTTCATTGATGCCATCATCATCCATAACCTATCATGTGTCCTGCACACTCAGGAAAATTCGTCAATAGCATCTGCCAATACATATACATCAAAATAACATAAGTCACAACACATCATCATCATCATCATATATAACCTATAATCGAAATGAAATCATAATGTACCATAACCAGATCACTTGCACGGGAGTATCCTCAAAGAATAAGTCAATAAAAGCATGCTCAGTATAACGGCATGTTACAACCAATCACTGGATCTTAAACCACCAGTGCGCCCTCCTTCATGAAATTCACCTAGCTATGAAAATAAATAAATATGGAGGTTGGAAAACCCCTATAGTGCTAAGGAAAGTTTCCCTTAGTGAGCCAAAGACAAGCCCCATGAGATCTCCATCCAAAAATCCAAATCGAACTATCCTTGACTGAATAGTGCACCCTCTCTGCAGAAAATCCCTAACAATTACACCCCTCTTCACTAAAGATGCAAGAACTAGAATTGGGCTAGAATAGAATGGTGAGGGTGCAATCTTTCACCATCTTGGCCAAGATTGAATGAGGAACAAAGGAATATTTCACATCCTAGTTCATCTCTAGGGTTTGTTCACTCAAAACCCTCAAAACGTTCAAGTTGTCAGAGATCAAGATACAAGTGAAAATGATCATCAACATAATGAGAGAATATGAGCCCCTATCTCTCTTTTATACCCATTTTTACCTTTTTCCCTTCAAGTGACTTTTAATTCATCTTTCATATTTTATCATAAAATCACTTTATTAATTTAATGTATCTTTTTATTCCAAAAAATGATTAATTCGCCCCTATGACTTCTTTTTCCACTGAAAGTCATTTTTCTTCATCCCATCCTGTAGATATTTTCTCCCTGGTTCCAACGAGTTTTTACACTAAGGTGTTTCTCCAAGAAACAAACCCCAAATAAAACCTTTAGTGTAATTAATTAAAATATGCTCAATAATAACCCAAAATTATGGAAATCGTTGGAATGCCATGGAACCAAGAGTGAACAAGGTGTAAATGATCCTGATGATGAAATATGGTGAATGGATTAGCATGGAACCCATAAAATTCCTCCAAAATGCATGAGCTCATTCTTATCCTCATTTTACTCCTTTGGTCAGGCTGACATAAACTCAAAATGTCTCCTCTGACTGCAAGGCAGAGGAATCCAAAAATGGGAACATTACACCTATCCAAGCCAAAACATTTGGGAGGATGGGATTTAAAGAATGGATCAATATTTGGTCATTTCTTGGCCACCAAATATCTGTGGGTGTTCTTGATGCAAGACAACCTTTGGAGTTGTATCTTTATTGACAAGTACATTTCTCTTGCCTCAGTTGTGGATTGTATTTTTCAACATCATAAATCTATATTAAATGTTTCACCTCAATAACAGACCTTGACGCTATCCTTTCCTATTGTAGGTATATTTTAGGCTTGAAAAGTGGAAATGGCTCTCAAGTGAGAATTGGTACTGACGCCATTGTAGGTTGTGGGGAAGGTATTTTTCTTCTGAAGACTTTCGAAGATACACTTAGAGTGCATGGTAATTGTACCTTGAATAGAATTGGTAATGATATGGTTACAAATATTTGGCATCAAGGTTGGAACTCGGCGGTTAGACTAGGGTTAGACGATACGTGGAATAAATTTAGCCTCAATATACAATAAACTTATAAAAGGCTCACATTCATTTATTATTTAATTAAGATGAATTGGTTTGGTACACCAATCTCTCGAGAGGCCAATATTATGCAACACTAGGTTATCAAGCTATGATAGAGATGGGTGAATAAAATGTTCTCCAATAGTACAAAAAATTGTGGAAAATCAAAGGGCCTTCTAAGGGAATACTATTTTTTTGGTTGGTTCTCAAGGAGACGGTTTTGACATGGAATCAACTTCAACATCAAGGAAAGAAGTGGTCGGGATATTGCTATTTACAGATTGTCAGTGGGAATATGGCAGTAAGTTGGTGCTCTCCTTGCATGTGAAAGCCTTGGCAATATGGATCATCTCAGGAATCATGCAACAAAGAAGGAGATGCTTGAGCCTAGAGGATGAATGTAGCAAGGAAGATGAAACTTAATAATGCATATGGAATGGTGGATGGGATCATGTGGGTGTGTCAGAGAATAAAAGTGAGTTGATTTCTTTCCCTTGGTAGCTTTGTGAAGCACACATGATTATTGGTTTATGACTACAAACTTATTTTGAATAAATGTTTATATTTTGGAGTTGAAAACTCATGTAAATAAGATTATTATTATATGATAATGGATATCATAGGTATAGTTTCTTGATGGATGATATACGAACAACTAAAGAATGAAACAAATTAATTAGGATTGTAGAAGAAGCAAGTTGTCATGCTTGAAAAAAATAAGTTCTCATGTTTGTAGAGGAACCAAGTTGTCAGGCCTAAAGAGTGAACTGTTGTGTGAGTTGCACTATCAAGGTTGTTGTTGGTTATTTTCTGGTAATTCCCTGGTAGTGAGTTCCATTGAGTTTCCAATAGTGATATTACTGGTTACATGTGCCTAAGAGTCCTTGATAAATGAATGAGATGCACAATGTATTGAGATCAGTGAAGGGGTACATTCATTGGGTTGGGAAGGTAGAGAGGAAGAGAGCTGGTGGAAATTTTGATAGTTGTAGGAGAATGCCAATGGGTTGTGGGATTTATGAAGGTGTATCTTTGATACTTCCTATCCAGTTTTGCATTGGAGCCCTGATAAAAGAATGATATAGCCCAAGGGACTGTGGTGCAGTGAAGGGGGCACATTCCTTGGGTTGTGTAGGTTGTGGGGAAGAGAGATGATTGGTTGGAATTGTTGCAAGAATCATGAGTTGTGAAAACATTATGTATATGTTTTGAGACGAAGCGTTGTTGTCCCTTGACCAAGTTTTGAAGAATACTTGGTTATATTTGACCGTTTTTGGGACTTCAACAGCTTGCCAAAGATGGAGCACAACGCAAAGCGGAAATTAGGGAAACTAGACCTATTTTTGGGCCCCTTTAGGGTTTTGGGTTAATGTAAATGGAAAGGGATGTCGGCCCGTGGGTTCACCCACGTTTAGGCCCATTTTGTAATCTATAAATAGAT
>CBVK0102698387.1:0-27933 GCA_900067695.1 Picea abies
CTTCTGAGATAGGAATGAATGTTAGATATGACATGTAAGATGATTAGTGCTTGATCTGTTGAACCTGATCTATCTTGTTGTGGCTAAGTGTTGAATTATCTTAGATCTAAGTACTCACTGTGATACTCTGTGCTATCTGCAAAGTGCTGTAAGGGTTGAATATTGATGAATAAACCATGCTAGATGATTGCTAAGTGCTATAATCACAGATCTGTGTCCTAGCTAAGGTTGCAGACATCTGAGTCCTGCAACCACTCCTGCCTCTACCTCGGGTGAGACTTCATCTACTTCGCAGGTGTTGCTGAAAGGGCCGGTGGTTAGGGTTTTGTTGGTATGCTCTTGAGCGTTGAACCTTGGGTCTGCCCCTGTGCCAACAAATGGTTTTGTTGCCAAGACCTGAAACTATGATCGATGGGAACTAAAGAAGAAAAATCTTTGTGTGAAATAAGATTTGTGCGTAGATCTGTTGCCCTAGTGCACAGTATTCTACTTGACCTACGAAGCTTTGTGCCGAGAAAGAAAGGTTAGATTTGAAGGAAAGAGATCAGATCTACAAGAAAAGAAGTTGATACTAAAGAAAAGAAGTGAGATCTGAACACTTTATGCTCTAAGAAAGGTAAAAGTAGAAATTTCTACAGAAAAGAGGAAGATTTGTAAGCTCTAGCCTCTAATAAAGGTAAGAATAGTTCAAATTTTAGATCTGAAAGCTTTGTGCCCCGTGGAAGCAAATAAGTGAAAATTTTTACTTCTAACGTATGGATTTAGGTATGATTGATAAATTTTTTCTTAGCTTAAAAACTAGAGCATTGTTAGATAAAAGAAATTTTGATATGAATAGGCCTGATAGGAATAGTGAGAGATATGTTATACCTATGCATAGAAAGAGTTTTTGGACTAACCAATGGATGCAGTACCCTAGAAAGAAATTTTTGCAGGCTAGCCCTTATAATCGTAGCACGTAGTACAAAAAGAGTTGGGGATCATTGAAGAGAAAGAGAGGATTAACTCTTTGTTACAATTGCAGAAGACCGGGGCATCTTGCTAAGGAATGCCTTGGGAGAAACCCTAGCTGCCTCTATTGTAAAGCTATGCACCATGAAGTATTGGATTTCTCTAGAATGATTTCTAGACTTGAAAAGATGAATATGGAACAAAGAAACTTTGAAGGAGATCAAGAGACTAAAATTATAGAAGAACCCCAGAAAGAATCAGAGATCATGTTACTGAAAATAAAAGAAACCCTAGATGACCATAAGGATGTCACTTTGTCAAAGATCTTCAAATAAAATGAGAAAATCAAAGTAAGAATAGGAGACTTCGACATTGACTGTGCTCTGGATGAGGGAACACCGATGAACATTATGACATAAAGCACTTGGGAAACTCTAGGAAGGCCTGCTCTGGTCCCTTCACTAGGAACCATCAGATTATTTAAAAGAAAAATGGTAACCCTATGTGGCAGAATTACCTAGATAGCTATGAGTACCCATGGAACTTCGACAGAGGAAGAATTTGAAGTTATTAAATTTATCGAGGACCACACCCCATTTCTATCTTTTTTAGGCAGGATCTGAATTGAAAAGGACCATATCCAGAGAACAAAAGAAAATGATGCTCTAGAACAAAAGAAGCAAGAACTCATGGAATTTATGTCTAGAAGGATCTCCTACTTGTTGAAAGAACAAGAGGATAGACCTAAGACATTGAACACCAGGGACTTGGGTATAGAAGTTATAAGAACATTAGAGGAACCACAGAAGACCAAAATACCTAATCCATATGATGAAGGAGTATTACCCTTGGATTTGAAGAAAGAACCTAAGCAGCGGGAAGTGACTATGTCAAGAGAAGATAAGAATCAGAATGGAAAAAAGATGACCGAGACGAAGATTACTAGGAAAAAGGCTAGGAAGATAAGTAAGAAGAGGGCCAAAATCGGAAATTTACAGAAGACTCCAGAGGAAACTTCGCAGAAGGAAACATCACAGGAATCGAGCTTCATCGGGATATCAGAACAATGACCTATGGAACTTCGCCATGGCACAAAAATATAGTCGTTGGAAGCCAATATAACCATTTGACTTTCTCTCTGAACGGGTTGAAACACCTTCATGGCTCACCACTAGACCATTAGACCACGCCATATGGACAAAACATCAGTTAATGCAACCTCTTATCCGTAGAAAGCCGACCGTTGCTAAGTTTCCCTACTTAGTGCGTTGCACCACGCATCGAAAATACTTTTTCTGAATGAGAATTTGAGTCTGAAACTTGAGATTAATTCACCCTGTGATCATTTCCTTGTTCCCATAATTCATTTTCACACCTGAGCTAGTGGACCCAAGCATGTATGTTGGACGAGCTCAATGCTGTTGAGAAAATAATTGAAGAATTTTTGATTGACTTAATGGTTGAGAGAGTCATGTTAGAAAGAAGGTTGTCTGCAGGTGTGCAAGCATCATTGATAGGAGGAGTCCAAGCTTCTCCCTCCACTTCTTGTGGAGCAGGACCTTCCAGAACCACGACCGAAACAAGAACAAAGCACAGAGACGATATTGCAAATGCCAAGCTGTTCCCACACATTTTGTCGGTTTACATAGCACCTTTGAGTGGTAAGATTAACTGCGAAAATGTACCTAGAGACTTTGAGTACACCTTGATCACCATGTATCTTCCGAAATGGGTGAACGCAGTATGTGATGACCAGGATAAGCTCGCAACACTGAAATTTAATGATTTTAACCTTGGAGATCACAAAAACTACAACATGTTAGCTCTGCATAAGTACTTAACCAAGACCAAAGGCAGAAATCCTAAGATTGTCCCACAGTCTTGGACCCAGAACTTCGTGCAGTCCACACTACTCAACGTAATGAAGATCCCTCACTTTGGAAGACACCACAAAGTCAATGCATGCATCAAATTGTTGATGTCTTGCTACCATGAAAAATACTTATGGTTGGACCGCCGCATCACTGTGGATCCGGCTCTTATCAATTGGATCACAACACTTAGCATGCAAGGCCTTGACCCACAAGACTTTTACCCAGGAAATACCTCAGACCGAGCACTAGCACAGCGGATAAAAGAAAGTTATGGCGATGCAGAGAAGGGTACGCGAGGCTACAAGGTAGCCTTTATCCAAAGTGGCGCAGTGTGCCTTGCCTGTCAGCTAATCGCGGGCAAGTTAGTTCGTAAGAACAGACCAACATAGGTGACTGGCTTCGTAGTTGACCTCGCAAGGAAGTGCGCCGAGGGACTACAGATGAATTGGGCACAGTATCTTGTAAACCAATTAGAGCTGGATTGCAGAGGAGCGTAAGACCAAAGGTATGAGTTCCACTTTAGTTGGTTGCTCATACTCATCGCTTTCATTGCTTGGGAACTGCCAGAGGGAGCCACTTTTCCGAAGATTGAACCTTTCGAACCACTAGCCGCGAAGCTCTATACGCTGTGGTACTCCAGCGACATGAACAAGCAGTGGCAGTCCAATGTTGTCTTCCACACCTATTTCAACCAACATAAGAATGAAATTCAGTCTACACCGTGAATCACCCCAAACATACTTCATAGGTTTATACCTTTGATGAAATTTAGCGTGGACCGCCACTTCACCTATATTGTAGCGCACAATGATGAGCATAAACAACAGCTCCAATCCTACTACAAGCCGAGGGAAGATGACTTGGAGGAGATTACCAAGGAATGGTCGGCGGACCTCCTTGTTGCAGCGGACCCCGCAGACATGTCTGACAAGGAAAGCCTTGAAGCTATTTCGGATACACCTGGTCCAAGCAAGACTAAGAAGGATGACGAAGTTAAAGATGTCCCTAGCACGTCCACGAAGACTACTTCGATCTCACCTACACAGGGAGGTGATGGTGACGAGCTAGGCAACACAAAAGTTGAGCAAAACAGAGGTGAGGTTACTCCACCTAGAGAGGAGGAGGATCCCTCCATGAAAAGAAATATTACACCACCAAAACCCTCCTCCTGAAAAAAAGCTAAGGCCACCTGGACCACGCTTAAAACTACCCTTACCCCGGATGACTTCGACTTCTTAATTGTCGCGCTGAATGATGTTTCACTAGAGCTTGTAGAAAGAAAGAAGCAAAGCAGGAGGAGATATTCAACCGAATCAAGGGTGAACTCCAAGAAGTGCAGCAGGCACTCCAGTCTAGTCGAGCAGTTTCTACAACACCCTTGATAAGAAGAACATCAGGAATAGGTGATGATCCCTCTCAATTACACCAGATCGTTGATCAAATCGAAGCTCACCTTCGACGAGCTCAAGAAGACAAAACAAAAGCCACCCAGGCTTTGATGCAAGCACATAAATCACTTCTAGAACAATAGAGTGAGGCAAAATGGGAAAAGATTGCCCTGAAAGCGAAGTGGGACGAGGAAAAGGAACAGTTTCTAGTAGAGCAAATTGAAGTACAGGAAAGGGTTCACAAAGCACTGCACTCTGTGACGGTCATAGAAGTAAATATGGAAGACCATCTCCCACAGTAGGTGACCCAATTGGAAGAAGTAATCCAACAACTCCAACAGCGCATCACATATCTGGAGCTCTGCATCGTGCCCAAGACCCCCCAAGAAATAATAGATCTAAGAGAGGCCACTGCTCAAAGCGCAGTTGGCCAATTAAAAACCTTTTCCTTGGAATGCAAGCAGTTGAGCGCTAGAAGCACCCAGACTTATGGAACCCTCACAGATAATCCAGAATTGCAAACATTGGAGGCACAACTCCAAGAAGCAAAGCAACATGCAGACACGCTACAGGCGCAGATAAAGACTTTGAACCCAGTAGGAAGAATGAAGAGGTTTGCAGAACAGTGCAGAACCCAACAATAGGTACATACGCTGCAAAGTAAAGTGATGGAAGTCTCCCAACAACTTCAACCAATCCAAGAAAAGGCATGCCAACTGTTCACTGAAATTGAAAGACAGGGAGATGAACTCAAACAGGTTGTCATCACTACAGAACAACGTCTGGAAGGACCGCTCAATGACACAGTGATCCAGGAATTTACTGAGCAAGAGGCTATCACACTGTAGCAGGTCGAAGCAGCTCGAACCAAGCTCGAGGCATTTGAGGCAGAATTGATCAAATCAGAGTGACTCAGGACGAGTCACAGGTGAGTGTTGGGGGTTTGTTGTCCCTTAACCAAGTTTTGAAGAATACTTGATCATATTTGACAGTTTTTGGGACTTCGATAGCTTGCCAAAGATGGAGTGCAACGCAAGTGGAAATTAGGGAAACTAGACCTATTTTTGGGTCCCTTTAGAGTTTTGGGTTAATGTAATGAGAAAGGTATGTTGGCCCATGGGTTCACCCACATTTAGCCCCATTTTTTAATCTATAAATAGATACTTAGGCAATGTAAAGAGGGGGGGGGAGAGAGTAGTACATCTATGTGATGTATAGTTGATGGTTGAGTGCCAGGACTAGATCTGTGTGATCGGATGTATCTTGTAAATGCTCTGTGCATGATTGTAAGAATCTCTCAAGTTGTTTTGTGTTGAAGTGAAAGGAAGAAGGATCTAGCGAGATGCACAAATCTTTTTTTCTGTGCGAAGCAAGGATTGTTGAAGATCTGTGTTGTAACTGCTTGATTGAGATAATAAAGAAGAAGATCTTGTGGATGTAGCCCCAGGGTGGGGGTGAACCACAATAAATTTGTGTATTGTGCTCTATGCTTGGACCTAATGTGTTTATCTCCTTCTTGTCTAAGTTCTTGATGTGATTAAATAGATTTAGTTATGCTTTGTGCTTCTGAGATAGGAATGAATGTTAGATTTGATATGTAAGGTGCTTAGTGCTTGATTTGTTGAACCTAATATATCTTGTTGTGGCTAAGTGATGAATTATCTTAGATCTAAGTACTCACTGCGATACTCTGTGCTATCTGTGAAGTGATGTAAGGGTTGAATATTGATGGATAAGCCATGCTAGATGATTGCTAAGTGTTATAATCACAGATCTGTGTCCCAACTAAGGTTGCAGACATCTGAGTCCTGCAACCACCCCTGCCTCTACCTCGGGTGAGATTTCATCTGCTTCGCAGTTGTTTCCAAAAGGGCCGATAGTTAGGGTTTTGTTGGTGCGCTCTTGAGCATTGAACCCTGGGTTTGCCCCTGTGACAACAAGCGCCTATGTATTTATGTTTTGGGCCATAATTCTATATAATATTAGGTCAGAGAGCCTTTGTGTTGATTAAAGGTCAAGGAGCCTAGTTTTTTAATATATATGTACACCTATATGGTGTTGAAACATCCTCAATTTTAATCCCCGCGAATTATATTGTAATTCGATAAATGTGATTTAGGATGGTGAGACGATTTTTTCGAGGTGAAGAGCCCATATTGATTAATATATCCAAGGGTTGAATGGTATATTACGTACATTGATATAATTAATAAAAATAATAATTGAAGAAGATTTTTCTGGATGTAACTATTTGAGAGGTTTCGAAACGTTCAATGTTTCGAGTGGACACCCCACCCATCATCAGGGACACAAGAAGATAATATTATCCTCTTGTGTCCCTGATGATGGGTGGAGTGTCAACTCAAATATTATCTTCTTGTGTCCCTGATGATGGGTGGAGTGTCCACTTGAAACATTGGACGTTTCAAAACCTCTCACATAGTTACATCCAAAAAAATCTTCTTCAATTATCACTAGTTGTAGAAACCTACATATTCAAAAAACAATAATCATTGGTTGCAATACGAGAGCAGCATTAATCATGAGAGACTATGATTCCACAAGAGAGGGGGATAAATGGGGATCCAAAAGGAAACCCATGTCATTTGCCTAAGTTAATGTGCCATTACCATGTAATCCTCCCTTTGACTTATTAGACACTCAATCATTGAATTCATGTAAGAGGGTGGGTGTGAGAAGTCACATCCCATAGTTATTGGGACCATGGAGCTGAAGTAAAATCATCCTTGGGAAGAGTGTGATTCAAGCAATCATGGTAGAAGAAGGAATTTCGTATGGAGAAAGAGGAGGTTTTTACATGCATATTTTTGAGTAGCAAGAGAGGAGTTGAGTGTTGGGAAGAGCACCAACCATGCTTTGTTTGAGGACAACCATTTTTGGGATATGTTTATGTTGGACATGTGTCCTGTGTGCCTATAAAAATGGGTTGTAAGCCTATAGAGAATTTTATTGTCGAGGAAATGGTTCAAGAGCCTTGTGAAAGATGTTATGAGCACTCTTGGAACAACTAATATTTCCTGGAGTCCCTAGCTAAGATATTCCTGGTCAACTGAGTGCATTATAATACACGATAAACGAATGACACAACCCGAGGAACTAATTGTAGAGAAGGGGGTATATTCCTTGGGTTGTGCAGGTTGTGGGAAAGAAAGATGGTGAATTGGAACTACGGTTGGAGTAGAACCTAGCTTTTGGGCTGTTGATTGTGGAGAGTGGATAGCCAAGAGGGATGAATCTCCTTTTGGACTTATATCCTTAGCTTGGGGGTGGCATGTTGTTGAGATTTAGAACAAAAATTCCTATGGCTAGGAGGAACATTCTTCATACGTATCCAGTTGGTAATTTTATAAGATAGATAAGTTCTTTGTTGTTTTTATAATGATTATTTCGTTGTGTAAATGTTAATATTGAATGTTGTTATGTCTGTGGGGTATGCATGCATTCATGGTTTTTATTATGTTGTTAGTAGCATGAGTAAATCAACATGTTGTTTTGTTGTAATTTTTATGGGCCTGTTGCCCCTTGGGTTATTTTTTTATGTATGGGGCATTTTAGTTTTTGTTTCAACAAGCGGGTACATTACACTCACTCTCTTCTCTCCTATTTGATTTTTCTTTTTCATTTAATTCTCTTTTTTTTTTCTTTTGTCTTATTCACTTTTACTTTTTCATGGTCTATACTAGTTTATATAAATTTCAAAATTCACCTAATTTCACTTGTAGTTACTGAGTCTTACAACCATTTGCTTGTTCAAAACCATTTTGGATCACAACTACCCATTTTTCCACCTAAGAGGGAGTTATATTTCTCCATAGCTTGGACTCTAGGAATAGAGCCTATATCTAAGGCTCCTTATAGGATGACCACCCCATAGTTGTGTGAGTTGTATTTTCTATTGCAATAGTTGATTGAGGGGGTACGATATGACCAATTATATCTCCTTAGGTTGCTCCTATTCTCTTTTTCAAAAGGGACGGATCCTTCCTATTATGAATCAATTAATAGTAGATGAACAATTTTGTGATTAATAATCATCACCCATATAAAATTGATGACCTCTTCCATTAAAAAAAGTGGAAACCATATTCTCAAAGATATACCTTTGATTAGGTTGCACTAGTTGAGGGTGAAACAAGAGAACCTTAAAAAAAGTGGAAGCCATATTCCCAAAGATATACCTTTGATTAGGTTGCACTAGTTGAGCGTGAAATAAGAGAACCTTTCAAAGATGGTGTTTTAGAAGAAATTCAAGCATTATAAGTTTTCTATAGTGCCTTTTGGTTTAAGCAATGGACCTACTTAATTTATGAGTTTTGATGAATAGGGTAGTTTAGAAATACCTAGACATGGTCATGCAATTATTTCTTCATGAGATCTTAATTTACTAATGAACAATAGAAGAGCATGAATAACATATTTGGTTAGTGTTACAATTCTTGCATGAGCATATGATTTATGCCAAATTTTCAAAGTGCTCCTTCTATAAAGGGAGGGTCATTATTTCCAACATGTTATATTGAGGTAAGGTATAGTTGTGGATCCAACTAAGATACCAACAATCATAGATTGGCCAACACAATGAAACATATCATAGGTATGCAATTTTTTGGGAATATAGGTCAGATATTATTGTAGGTTGATGATGGATGAGAAGTTTATTTGATCATACCATTGCAAATAATCTTTTACAAATCTTAATCATTTGCAGATCAATGCACCCATTCAAAGGTTGCTAGATATGGAAAAGGTATTTTTCATATGCATATATGCTTCCCTAGAGGGGTCAAAAATCAATAATGCATGATGATAGAGTAATTGGATATGAATCTAGGAATTTTAAAGATAATGAATTGAATTATCCTATCCATCATCTTGGGTTAGTAGCGATATTTCACACTCTATTATGTTGCATATTTTAGTTGAATTTGATCATTGGAGTTTATAATACATATTTAGGCTAGGTATATTTTAATGCCAAGAAGTAGTCCTAGATAGAATTATTTAGTGAATATGATTTGAGGTTTCCTACATCAAAGGGAAAGAGAATCAAGTGGTTGATACTTTAAGA
The DNA here is from genome assembly GCA_900067695.1 of Picea abies. Taxonomy (NCBI): domain Eukaryota; kingdom Viridiplantae; phylum Streptophyta; class Pinopsida; order Pinales; family Pinaceae; genus Picea; species Picea abies. The sequence continues at coordinate 9,303 of CBVK0102698387.1, forward strand.
AAAAGGCTGCAAATATGCACAAATATGGTATGCTTTAGATCCCTTCCAAGCAAGATTGAGAGAAATGTTTGTGGAACACTACCAAAATGATTAGCGACATGTTCAAGTTAAATAAACACTTCAAAGTGGGGCCAAGAAGGAACCTAATTTTAAGGTTCTTGCATAGATAATGCTAGATTACTTTGGTATTGTCAAAGTATTTATGTCCTAGAATATGGAAAAATTTACAATTTTGTTTTGAGTGAGACAAAGAGTAAACCCTACTATGTTCATCCAACTGTGAAGGAAATGTACACTAGCTTAAATAGATTCTTCTTCTAGGTAGATATGAGGAAGGATATTTCCCAATATGTGGTAAGATGTTTGGAAATGTCAATGGGTAAAGGTAGAGCAATTTCACCCTGTAGAATTTTTATCTCCAAACAACATTCTAAAAAAGAAATGGGAAGCAATTTCATGGATTTTGTTGTGGATTGTCAATGACATAATGAAAGAAAAAATATATCTAGTAGTAATTGACCAAGTTACAAATAATTCACATTTAATTTCGTTAAATAAAAGTCACAAATAATGCACATTTAATTTCGTTAAATAAAGCCTATGATGCATAAAACATTGTAGGGATCTTCATTGGTGAAATCATTCGATTGCATGGGTGCTAATAAAGATCATTTCAAATAAAGATTATTTATTCACATCCATATTTTGGATAGTTTTTAAGTTGATTTGGACACAAAGTTGAGATTATCACACTCGCAAGATTGATGGTCATGATGGTCATGTGGAGCAAGTGAATATTGCCAGGCATGCTTAGAATGTATTTCATGGACCAACAAAGTTAATGGGAGGAGTATCTTATCTTATAATATTTTTCCTATAAAAACAAATATAACAGTTTGTTGGGAATGACATCATATGAAGCCTTATACAAAAGAGGACAAAAATGCTTTAAGTTGGTGTCAATTGGAAGACCGAGTTATCAATGATCATAAATGATTCAAAAAATGGAGGAGAAGTATAAAAAATTAGGCAAAGGCTAAAGTAATCATTGAACCAAAAGAAGAATAAATTCATACTCATGAAGTAAATGTTGGTGATCGATTTTTCTTCCAAATCAAACCATAAAAGAGTTCAATGAAAATTAGTAAGAATCCCAAATTATCCCCTATTAGAAAGAATGAGATTAGTAGAAAATAACCTTTATCCTCCACCTAATGTATTATATATTTATATGTTTCAATGACATATCATATATTTTATGTATATCATGTATGGTCAAATTTACACATATTGAATGAAAGAACATTCTAAATTAAGCCATTTTTGTAACAACCCTAGTTAAATAGATACATAGGGATTATTGATTATAATTAATTTGATAATCTGACTGTCCTAATATGTTAGTTAAACAATAATTATTTCTTAAATAATATTAACTAATTAATTATTATTAATTACTTGTTCATATCTGTCAATGATTAATTAATTATTAATTGACTCATTAATTATTTGAGTAAAGAATTAAAGGGGTTAATAATTTACTTTATTAAAGACTTACGTATAATGGGGGGGGAAGAAACATTAAATAAGGGGATACGATAATAAAGGAAGGGATAAGGTAATAAAGGAGGAGATAAAGAAACTAATGAGGGGGAGGAGAGTCAGTGAAAGGGGAAGATATAACGGGAGAGTCCTACGGGAAAGGATGATGTTTTGGGGAAGAAAGCATTTTTGGAGGGAGCATTTGGAGGGAGGAGGATTTTTCTGTGGGATATTGGCTGGTTTGAGCAGTTTTTCTTTTGGGGTGAACCATTGCAGGGGGCACCGAGTTGTTGGGGGTTTTGGGCATAGGGGCCAGGATTCCTTTCGGTATCCTAGAGCTAGGGAGCTGGACAGGCTGCTCCTAGCTGGTTGGGAGGTTAGTCGGTTTGGGCAGAGTTTGGTTAGTGCATCAGGCTAAGCAAGGTAGCAGGGAGAGGACAACCATATCGGAGAGAATTAGCATCAGAAGAAGGTATTTTATTATGAATTGCTGAGTTATTTTCATGCTGTAGATAAATGTTAAATTCTATTGAAATATTATATGCTTAATTGAAGCTAAATGAATTATTTACGCACTCAGAAATTCTATGTTGAAATTGAAATTCTATGTTAGAAATGTTATGTGTAGTTGTATGGATTTTACTAGGATTGTTTATTCATGGTTCTTACACATGGTATCAGAGCCCTGGTTCAAAATCTGGAGCCAAGGGCCTACCTACCCACCTAAAAATTTAAACAAACCCCACCCAGAAATTTAAACACCTTGAAACTCTCTAAAATTTCTGGGCCTGAGGGCCAAGCTCCAACTCCAACTCCACCTCCACCTAACCTACAAGACAACACACAAATTTTAATGCAAAAATAAATATAAATAATAATACACTTAGGGAATATTTTTTTTTTGACTTAGATATAAATATGAATAATAATATACATACTGAACATTTTAACACAGATATAGAAACTGTAGAGATAAAGATATCATATGACTATGAGTTTGTGGATGCATAACCTTCTTCTCATACCTTTCCATCGTGATTTCCATCATTTCTTGTTCAGATGCTTAAGTTCATGCCTTGCATCTAGTAAACGGCCTAGAAGTTGGACCTGCACATGGACCTGATTGCATTTTTTTTTGAAATAACTTTTCTTCTAAAATAGAAATCTACAAAAAAAAATAGCATCATATTACAGAAGTGCTTCTACTTCTAATTTTAATCGAGTCTTTCTATTTATTCAGAGATATATCAAAGAAGGTATGGGATAGGCAGACCGAGGGGTGAAAGTGGGTGAAAGTATGGTTGGTGTTGTATATGGGTTGTTCATATCATGAGAATTTGGCAAATAATGGTTGGAATTGTAACGATTTGGATAGATTTGAAGACGTGAGCAAATTCTAATTGATCAGATTTTGATGGCAATATTCGAATTGAGTTTTTTTTTCTTTCAGAAATGAATGAAAATTTGAATGCCAATACTTGTGGTTATTTCCTCTTTTTTTTTTAATAAAATAAAAAGAATGACAACCCACCACTTAAATTTCAGACTAGTAAATAAAAAAAATAAAAATAAAAATTGACAGCTTAAGAAACAGATGAAAGCTTTTGAGGGAGATGGAAAGACACAAGAACTTGAGGAATGTAAGGTGCTTCTGCATTCAGTGTGGAATAAAGAAGAAATAATGATTAAGGGAACTACACGTCTATTGGATAAGCCAAAAAAAAAAAGAGAAAAAGAAGAATATTTCGTTGCAAGAGGATGATGAATTTGATGTAGTGTAGGATGCAACCGCTTCAGGGCTTGTTGAAACTAAACGTGATAAGCTTATCCGTAAAGGAGTGCTGACACCTTTTGATCAAGTCAAAGGTTTTGAACATCGTGTTCAAAGGTGTCACCCAACAAAGGATAATGGGGACAATTTTTCTATGAATTCCATCTCAAAAGCTTTCGTATCATTGTCTGCACTGGCAATAGCTCGAACTTCAACAAAGTTGCTTGATGCAATAGATTTACCTAAATTGAATCCTCCCACACATGAAATTCGAAGGCTTAGAAGGACTATCCATATCCAAGAATCCCGAATATGACCTCGGTGGTGTAAGCTATTACGTAGATAGAGAAGGCTGGTGCTTATTGATTCGATCCAGTGAGTCTGTAATAAGTAATTGTTGACACAAACCCTCGAATGAAATAGGAACATATGTTCACACTCTCCAATCAAAGCTAACAACGTATCAATCGAGTGGTTCTGCACTTGAGGAGATGTGTGAAGAGCGGAAAGTGAGCGGGTATAAGGTCATAACGGTCACCATCCGGTTCAGGACCTTTGGCATCTATACATCTCATTTTTTTCTTATATATGCAGGAGACCGAGTGTTTGTGCATGTATGTGGTGGGATTATTTAGGCATGGTTTAATTATACCACCACTTCTTATGCCCATCTACCAGTGCCCTAGCCTTTGTCTATACCTACCTTTGTCGCTCTAGCCAACTAGGTTGAGAAACCTCCAAAGGATCAAACAAACCATTTAAGAAAACAAAAAAGATGACCTATACCTGATCAACATTGGAGGAAAGCTACATCATGTGACGATGAGCCAAGTCACAAGGAGAAAGATGCCACATGGGAGCCTTTCCTTTCCTTTGCACTACGCGTTTGAGATATTGAAACACACGACAGCCCAGTGCACATGCACACTATACAACACACAGGTTAGCACAAATCGCAACACAAAGCACAGTGCTGAAGCGCAAAGCCCAAGAATTCTTTGTGCAAATCGCAACACACAAGTCAAATCTAGCGCACAAGTGCCAAAATACTAGTGGTCTAACTACACTACGCGTCCAAAGAAATCATCGTAAGCCACACGGGAGCCTACCAGGAAGCCAAATTTAGATATATATGTAGGTATGATAAAATATTGGGCTTTTTGACCCAATCCCTAAATTGTCCACCAAAAACAAAAGGGGTATCTGATCGAACATTTAAAGCCAATACTCATTTATATTTCACAGATAAAAGTCATTAAAAATGCAATAGACAATATTCCATTTAACTGAGAATCACATAATGTAAGATTATTCTGACTATGAACAAAATAATAGAAAAAAAAAAGAGGGTTTAAAAATGGTCTCTGCTCGAACATTTAAAACAACATAACATATGAAATAGAGAGTAAATAAAACTTCTTTTTGCCAAATATAGCCTTCTAATATATACCCAATCACCTGAAGGATAGAAAATACAAACGCACAGACCACAAACCAACACTATTTTAGAAACAGAAAAACATAAGTGCTTAAAGGACAAGGCATCAAACAATGAGTCGAGCATCTGAGAAGGAGGCATCGACAGCCTCAAAACTAGACCAAGCATCAAGCTCTCTCAAAAAAAGAAAAGGTAAATGTCAGTCCACAAGTCACCGCCAAGGGAGAAGGCCTTGCACGGTTTCGAGAACCATATCTCAGTGACAGAGACCGAGGGAGGAACCGGACCCTAGCCGTGCCTAACTCCCATTTTCACCCTCTGTCTACAAACCCACCAGACGACCCAACAAATGAGAAAGGAATAGTGATGTTTAGGGTTTAAATGATCTTTTTTTTATTTCAAGAAATAGGTGGGAGTAACATGTGGATCGCATGCAAGGTCCGCATGCAAGGCCCGCGTTATTACATGAGAGGAAATTATTCATTAATTAATTTTTTTTATATAAAAGAAATTTAAATTTTTAAGAAATTGTTGTAATAAAGAAAGAAAAATAATAATTAATACTAATAATAAAAAAAGAAAATAAATAATAAATTAAATTTAAATGGATAAAGTAAATTGGATTTTAATTTAATTTATGGTTGAATGTTTTTAGAAATTAAAAATTTAAATTAATTGAATTAAATTATATTTGATTAAAAAAAATGCATATATATATAATAATAATATTATAAGTGTGGTGTGTGCACACAAGTAACCTACTTACCACCCTAATCCGAAGCACCTACTAAACCAAGGCCAAACTATGAGTTCACACAAGCCCAACGCAAGCGTCGAGCCTTCATATTATAAGGGTGGTTGATATGAATGTCGTATATTAATATAGGGAAGGAACTCATTTCAGAGACAGTCACATAACAGTGCGCAGGTCCAATCTCGTGTTACTTGTTGGGGGTGCGGCGGACCCCATTACCAGCGTGACTGCCCAGAGTTACAATCAGGATTCGCGCATAGAGAAGGAAAGGCCCCAATGGGAAGAGAAAGTAGCAGCCACCAGATTTACGCAACGGTTAATAATTGCCAGGCCGAACATCAATCCACGGTGGTGGAGTCATCAGGTACGCTAAATCATATCAACGTTAATATTTTATTTGATTCTGGTGCTACAGATAGTTTCATTTCACCATCTGCATTAGAAAAGAGTGGGTTGGCAGCCTACGAGCACGATGATTTTAAACAAGTCGAGATGGCTTCGGGGGAAAAACAAGTGGTAGGGCCTACTGTTGATAATTGTATAGTAAACCTGAGAGTGTGTACTACCAGGTTGAAGGTATATGTCACTGCTCTCGGGGCGTATGACCTAATCATTGGAATGGATTGGTTAGAAGCTCATAGAGCTTTGGTAGATTATTTCGCAAAAAGGGTGCTCGGTGTAGACGATGAAGGAAGGCTAGTAGAGATCTAGGGTGTACGGAGAAAAGTGTCATTACGATTTATTTCAGCTATGAAGGTTAAGTGATGCTTGAGGCAAGGGTGTCAACTTTATGTAGTAGAAGCCGTGAATGAAAGGAAGGGACCCTCATTGGATCAGTACCCAGTATTTTCAGAATTTAAGGATGTTTTTCCAAACGAGTTACCAGGATTACCTCCTAAGAGGGAGCTTGATTTTACCATTGAGCTAAAACCTGGTGCAGAACCAATTTCCAAGACCCCGTATCGGATGACAGCACCAGAACTTTGTGAGTTGCAAATGCAGTTGAAGGAGTTGTTAGACTTAGGGCTAATAAGGCCCAATGTCTCACCTTGGGGTGCACCAGTAATTTTTGTAAAGAAGAAGGATGAATCCTTATGACTGTGTATAGACTACAGGGACTTGAATCATGCTACAATGAAAAATAGGTACCCAATGCCGCAAATAGATGACCTCTTTGATCAGATGAAAGGAGAAGCGGTATTCTCAAAGATCGATTTGTGATCAGGGTATCATTAGTTAAGGATTAAGGAGGGAGATATCCCAAAAACTGCCTTTCGAACTCGGTTTGGACATTATGAGTTTGTCATAGTACCTTTCAGATTGACCAATGCGCCAACAATATTCATGATCCTCATGAACGATATTCCGGAAGTACTTAGATCGATTTGTACAAGTCTTTCTAGATGAAATTCTCATCTATTCCAAGAACGAAAGAGAACATGAGGAGCACTTACTAGTAGTGTTGTCCTGCCTTATAGAGAACAAATTGTATGGGAAGTTGTCGAAGTGTTCATTCTTCCAGAAAGAGATTCACTATTCAGGTCATATCATTTTCGGTGAAGGAATCTCTGTGGACCCAGAAAAGGTAAATGCCATTATGGAGTGGCCAGTGCCGAAAAATGCCCATGAGGTGAGAAGCTTCATGGGGCTAGCAGGTTATTATCTGAGATTTGTAGAGGGATTCTCCAAAATAGCGAAACCCATCACCACCTTGTAGCGCAAGGGATTTAGGTATGACTGGATAGAAGAATGTGATAGTGCATTCATCAAGCTTAAGAGGTTACTAACTAGTGCGTCGATTCTACGAGTGTTGGATATGCAAAAGGACTTCACAGTCTACACGGATGCCTCGAAGCAAGGGTTAGGGGTCGTGCTAATGCAGGATGGAGGAGCGATAACTTATGCATCAAGAAAGTTGAAGAAACACGAAGAGATATACATGACTCATGATTTAGAGTTGGCAGTTGTAATGCTAGCTCTAAAACTTTGGAGGTACTATCTAATGGGGTGAAACTTTGAGCTCAAAATGGACCATCAAAGTTTAAAACATATCTTCACTCAAAGATATGTGAATGTCAGGCAAAGGCGATGGAGTGAGTTTATGAGTGAGTACGATTTTGGTATTTTGTACATCAAGGGGAAGGAAAATGTGGTCGCAGATGCCTTGAGCATGAGACCACGTGTCTTCTCCTTGATACCCTTAAAACTCAATCTGAGGGAACATGTGTTGACGCAATTCCAAGGAGATAGTTGGTATTTAGAGGTTACTTCAAACCTCCATAGCGAGAGGCAGTTAGATCCAAAGTATGAAGGATATAGTCTGGAAGAAAACAGACGGTTAAGATCGGGGAAGGATGTACATCCCTGAAAGTGGGGATATTTGAAGCATCATATTGAAGGAAGCCCATAGAGCACCTTATTGTGCGCATCTGGGTGTGAAGAAGATGTATGCAGACATGAGGAAGCTCTTCTTCTAGGTAGGCATGAAGTGCGATGTAGTCTATTTCGTCGCCAAGTGCCTAGAGTGTCAACAAGTGAAAGCTGACCACCATCACCCGGCAGGACTCCTACAACCACATGATGTTCTTATGTTCAAGTGGGAAGTCATCTCTATGGATTTTGTTGTGGGGTTGCTACTCACATCTCATAGACACAATGCCATTCTTGTGATAGTTGATAAGTTAACCAAGAGTGCTCATTTTATTCCGATTAGAGACACTTACGATGTCACTGACATGGCATGTGTGTTTGTAAGCGAGGTTATTTGTTTGCACGGGATACCTAAGAAGATAATTTTAGATAGGGACTCCAGATTCACTTCTAGGTTTTGGACAAGTTTGCAGTCAGCATTGGGGACTCAGTTGAACTTAAGCATAACTTATCATCCTGAAACAGATGGGAAAACCGAAAGGGTAAATCGAGTCATGGAAGACATGCTTAGGATGTATGTCATGAATAATCAAACCCAGTGGGAGAAGTACCTACCTTTGGTAGAGTTTTCCTACGATAACATTTTTCATAGCTCCATTGGAATGCCACCCTACGAAACTCTGTATGGAAGGCCATGCAGAACATCGTTGAGTTGGGATAGACTAGAAGACCGAGTAATAGTTGGGCCAGAATTGATTCAAGAGATGGAGGAACAGGTGATTTAGTTTAGGCAAAGACTAAAGGAAGCACAGGATAGGCAGAAAAGTTATGCGGATGCACACAGGACTGACCGAAGTTATGAAGTGGGAGACTGGGTTTTCATTCGTATCAGGCCTAATAAGAGTACCATATAGTTCGAGAAGGGGACAAAGTTGTCGTCTCGATTTATAGGACCATTCAAAATCCAAGAGAAAATTGGACCCATTGCCTATCATCTCGTACTGCCACCCCACTTGCATAAAACTCATAATGTTTTTCATGTATCTGTTTTATGTCATTATGTTGCTAATGAATCACATAAACTAAATTGGAAGGAATTGCAAGTATTGAAAATGGGAACTCTCACAGTAGAACCATTACACATATTGGACCGTAGAGTTCGATAGCTCAGGAACCGTCTGGTAGACCAAGTTAAGGTTCAGTGGGACAAGTATAGTCCAGGATCTGCTACTTGGGAAGACACTGAGACACTATGACGAGACTATCCCTCACTTTTTGACCACCTCGAGAATATGTTTCTCGAAGGTTGGGTGTATGTAACACCACCTTTTGACCTAGACAACCAAGATTACCTGAGGCCTACACTTTTATTTTCTATTCACAGTGAAACTATTAAATGATACACTTAAAGTTTTAAGACGTATGAACCTTTATGTATGTTTAAATGTTATTGATGATGATGGATATAGTGCGATCTACTATGTGAATGTAAATTTTATGAATGTTTAAATGTTATTGATGATGATGTATGTGATGCGACATATTGTGAGAATGAAAATTTTATGAATGATTAATGCTATTAGAATGATGTTGGATATGATGCAATCTATTTGGTAAATGATAATTTTATGAATGGATGTCGAAATTGAATTATGGGATATTATGAGATCTATTTCTAACTTGAAAACCTTGATGTTAAATTGTTGGTACATGGATACCGAATTGAAATGATGATTGTATGCAATTACATGATGATAATGCATAGAATTGTATGAGTTTGTGTTACATACTAATCTGCAGGTTATGGGCTATGACATAGCCAAGGGATAATAATGATAAAAGTGGATATCATGATCACTAGCCAAGAAACATTATGGTATGAATATTTGTATGTGAAATTATATTGGTTTGGATGCATTGCTATGATATGGGGACCAGTGCAGGATTTTAGGTGATGAGACTACCCAAAACCGAATAAACGATGACAAAACTCCCAACAACACGGTGCCACTGTATATTCCGTTGTAGGGTGTGGACCCTAGTTATGATTAGGAGGGGTGGAGGCATTTCCCACCGTGTATCCTCCGAAACTTGAAGTCATGGGAGGATGGTGTTAGTTCACGCTCCCCAAGACGTGTGATGATGATTGTTAGTTGCCTGCTGAGGAAGCTTGGTCAAGATAGTGACACTTCCGCTTACAGGTTCTATTTGGAGTTAGGTCAATATAGTTGACGCTCCAAGATAGTCCAACAGAGGAAGGATAGGAATGGATATGGAAGTAGGTTAGGGAGGAAGGATGAGTAGAAATAGTTGAGAAAGTATGGAGATTTGTCTTATGGTGGAATTTATTGTTTTTCCCTTCTAAAAGAGAATGTGTATATATGAATATTCATAATTACGTAACTAAACCAAAGTTGTCTAAATAAAATTGTTGAACTAGGATAATTGTACTTAAAGGATTTCACAAACATTTGATTGGTTTATTGTCTTTTATAAAATACTAGTCTTGTTGATTGGATTGGATGCATACATAAATTACTAAAGGGTGATAGTTATTGATTATTAGTACATGCACGAGACTCGTATGTACTAGCTACACATGCATTTCTTGTACATATACACTAGTATGTATGAGTTTTCTTGACTTACTTACCAATAATGTCGGTTAATTGTTATGAATGTGTGAACCATGTTTCTTTTCCTTTGTACCATGAGATACCTTAACTTCGGGACGAAGTTTCCTGAAGGGTGGGTGTATGTAACAACCCTGGTTAAATAGATGCATAGGGATTATTAATTATAATTAATTTGATAATCTGACTGTCCTAATATGTTAGTTAAACAATAATTATTTCTTAAATAATATTAACTAATTAATTATTATTAATTACTTGTCCATATCTATCAATGATTAATTAAATATTAATTGACTCATCAATTATTTGAGTAAAGAATTAAAGGGGTTAATAATTTACTTTATTAAAGACTTACGTATAAGGGGGGGAAAGAAACATTAAATAAGGGGATACGATAATAAAGGAGGGGATAAGCTAATAAAGGAGGAGATAAGGAAATTAATGAGGGGGAGGAGAGTCGGTGAAAGGGAAAGATATGATGGGAGAGTCCTACGGGAAAGGATGATGTTTTGGGGGAGAAAGCATTTTTGGAGGGAGCATTTGGAGGGAGGAGGATTTTTCTGTGGATATTTCTCTGTGGGATATTGGCTGGTTTGAGCAGTTTTGCTTTTGGGGTGAACCATTGCAGGGGGCACCGGGTTATTGGGGGTTTTGGGCACAGGGGCCAGGATTCCTTTTGGTATCCTGGAGCTAGGGAGCCGGATGGGCTGCTCCTAGCTGGCTGGGAGGTTAGTTGGTTTGGGCAGAGTTTGGTCAGTGCATCAGGCTAAGCAAGGCAGCAGGGAGAGGACAACCATATTGGCGGAAATTAGCATCAGAAGCAGGTATTTTATTATGAATTGTTGAGTTATTTTCATGCTGTAGATAAATGTTAAATTCTGCTGAAATATTATATGCTTAATTGAAGCTAAATGAATTATTTACGCACTCATAAATTATATGTTGAAATTGAAATTCTATGTTAGAAATGTTATGTGTAGTTGTATGGATTTTACTAGGCTTGTTTATTCATGGTTCTTACAATTTTGCATTATAAACCTATGCATCCTACATTTTAAGTAACAAATAATAGACCAAGTTAAATGAAATAAATATAATCTCTAATCAACAACATGATTTATTTCATATATATATGGTAAGAATACTTCTATCTTGTTTTTTATCAAATTTTACTGAATAGAGGAAGTATGTATAAATGTAAAGTTCGTAAATATTATATTATTGTTTACTTAATAGCACCAAAAATGTATTTTATAAAATTTGAATTATAAACTAATATATACACTTACGTTGAAGGTGTTCTTTGAGGGGAGGGTTTTTCTTAATTTTAGTCGTCTGTTAATGTCCTATACAATCATGACATGTGTCAATGTAATTCCAACCACATGTCGATTTCCACAAATGCTTCTTACCTTTGCACCATCGCCTTATTTCACCACCTTTGCACCACTGCCTTATCCTTTCTCTTTTCACTGCAGATGTTGACAACAGTCTGTGATTAATATCAATGTTTTGAGGTTTTCTTGGTTTCTTGGCATAGGCATTAACCATCGAGAGTGTCATGGGAGAGATCTAGGTTAGAAAAACATGTTATCGGTTCGTCGACTTCTTCTTTGTGGAGCTACAATAACCAGAAGAAACAGAGCACATTGTCGAAGGTTCAATTATTGGGAGTAATCCTTGATCAGTAAGAAGATGGATATGAGACCATAGAACAACTTAGCCCACAAAATAGCTTATCACTTCCCAACTTGATGTTCCCTTGCTTTCTCCAATGGTGATTGCGAGCCCCTGTAGGCCAGACGAAGGAGAGAGTCCTCGATATTGGATCCCACGCTCACGCTACTCTATAAGACGAGCCAACGAGACATGACTTCAACAAAATGAGTGCATTAAAAACCAATAGAGAGAAGAAACCCGATGATTTTAGTTTTTTTTCTTTGGTTTTGAGAAAAAATTGTGATTTTGTGCAGATTCGTCAGAGTAACATTATTAGCACAAGTCTTCATTAGATTCCTTGGAAGGCATGCTCAAGTGGTGGGTGGATTGATTGGTTGATGGAATTGCAATAAATAATGTTGAGACATGGGTTGAATTAGAGGTTTTCTTGGTGTCTAATCATTTTCAAAGTCTTGTTTTGTTTAGCATTAAAGTTTCCCTACTTAAAAAAATGTGTTTATATGCATATATTTAGTCTTTAGTCCATAGGATTATGCATTTTTCATGTTATCAAATGAAGTTTGTGTTCCATTGCTGAGAAGCTATATATATAAATGGAAGGGGAGTTTGGAAGGTTAACCCATCAAATTGAAGGGAATTTTCATTTTGCGGATTAATGTGTTTCAAATGTCCCATTTCTTAGTTTGAGTTCCATTCCAAAGAAGCTATAGATATGGCTAGAAGCATAGTATCGAAGGCTAACCCATCCCATTTCTTAGTTTGAGTTCCATTCCATAGAATCTATAGATATGATTGGTAACAGAGTCTCGAAGGCTAACCCATCAAATTAAGTGGAATTTTAATTTTGCGACTTATGTGTTTCAAATGTCCCATTTCTTTGCAAACATTGGCATCCCATTTCTTTGCAAACATTTGTTGGATGCCAATTGTTTAGATCACACTTAGACTCTCAAGGGTTTAAAAACATTCATTTAAATACAAATTTTAGGCTCTTTGCTCCATATCACTAGTTGTTTTGTTTATGTTTTGAATGTAACATGTATTTGATCTCTTCATGTCTGAAGGAGAAGACTTAAATTTGTTATCCTATTAAGCATCACCATGTTGCTCTTGTGAGGATTTTAGAAGCAATGTATATAATACATTTTGATTGGATATTCTATATCATGGAAATTTGTGGAAGTGTAGATTAGATATTATAGATTAAACATTTTGTATAGTTGAGCTACTGTAATTAATTTAGCCACTTTGATTAAAGATTTATCACGCTTTTTCAAAATCGTATATTGCCTTCTCTAAAATGTCTATTTGATGCAGAGTATATTCAAGCATTGGTGTCTCCTTTAGTAGTTGACTTCATCTCGAAATTTTCTAGTGTGCATCAAAATATTTTATCAAGGCGATATGTGGCATTCAGATTTCAAGGATAGGAAGTCACATCATATTCTTGAAAATATTTGAAGCTTATGTATAAAATTATCTAATATTTTCATAATCTGATAATACAACATTTTCTTCATTTTTGTGAGATTTCAAGTGGTAAAATATTTTTTTGTTGCCAGGGAATGCACTTCATATGATCAAAGAAGTGCTCCATGCAGAACTAAACTGGATAGGATTAGATCCCTACCAATCCTGGGAAGGTCTCAGTTTCTCTCTTAATCACATTATTGGATTATGAGTTCACGTCTCTATGTCTATGTCTATGTCTATGTTGTAAAGGCTCTTATGGAGAATAACAGATCAAGAAAACACATTAAATTTTAAACATTACAAATTAATAAATTAAGAGATAAAGAAAACACATTAAATTTTAAAGATTACACAAATTAAAAAATTCACAGATCAAAACATCGAGAAGAAAATTGGTGACTCGTATAACAAAGTGTTTCACAATCAACCAATCATATAATAGTATGTGTGTTACTTGAAATGGAGTGTACTATTAAATAATATGAAACGAACAATCTTATGGAGAAGTTGCTCAATCAATCTTATGGAGAAGTTGATCAATATTAAAAGTTACTCAATACTAAAAACTTTAAAATGGTAATTTTTTTCAATGATGGCTACATTGATTCCTTTCTAAGGCATCTAAACTTTGAATTTTTCCATGTACCCTACTCAATTATATTATAAAGGACGTACCTATGAATTCTATTTGAGTTCATTCTATTTTTTGACAATCATGTTTTCCACCTACCTTTCACACATCAACACTAAACTACTTACAATTGTGACCAACAGCCTTTGACATATGATTGAATGTCATTGTCTTTAATTATGTTGCCTTTCCGTGAAAATGAATGTAATATTTTTTTATCTTTTACATGTTTCCAATACCTAAGATTTAATTAGCCAAATAGATGGATAGTATGTTTTCACATTGTGTAGGCTTGTTGAATCAGGGTTTCCTTGAGAGAGCACACAGATTTATCTATGAACCATGCCAATCAAGATTTTTTTGGGGAAAAATCTTTTCACCTCTTTTCACCATCAAAAGAGTTTGATTGTTGTTCTTTTTTAAGATTAAGAAGAATTAGGTAACTATAAATGGAAAACTACGTCCATGGAATACACAAACTTAAAAAAAAAAACACATAAAAAAAGTGAATACAAATAGTCCAGCTCATTGTAATTAAAAAACAAATCTTTTCCAACATATATATACTTTACAAATTTTCAATATTTATACTATGTTTGATGTTCCCATCCCTTCTTTGAGGGTATGCTAGTTTATGACGTATTGGATATCAATATGGTGAGTCATTTATGAATTCATTGAACATTAATGAGTTTGGGAATATCGAAAAAGTGAAATGTGATTGTGTTTAACTAAATTAATATTTAATTAAAAGTGATTGATATCGAAAAATATCAATGTAGATTGAATTTAAATTAGTTTTACATTTTAAAAGTGGTATCATTGACGGTTATGAAATGAATGGTTAAGAAGAATTTAATTTTTTATCGGATTGTTAAAATAATAAAATATTTTTTAAAGTGTATGTTGGTTGTTGAAAATTCAATGTCAAGCTGGTTGATTCAATGTAAGAACATGAGCTTCCTTCTTGGATTGCTAGGATTCATGGACAAAAGACCCCTCTGTCTCAAATAGACTGGCAGTGATTACTTGCTAGAAATTATGGATCTCAAGAAATAAAATTGTCTTCGAGGATAAACCCCCACGTGCCTGGGAAGTAGTATTTAAAATACTCTTTGCCTTTCAAAGTGCGCCCTGCACAAAAAATAAAAAACTAACTAAACAGAGACCGATCCATTGGAAGACAGGTTTTTCCTGCGCAAAATTTTATGGGGTTTCAACTACAGGTGGGAAAAATTGTGGTGCTGGGGGGTACATCATAGATCTTGACTCTTCCAAGTGTAGGTGGCTCATCAACTATGGGGAAGGTACAAATAACAAAGCATAGCTACTGGGTGCATGGACTACGCTCACCCTAGAAAAATTTCTAAAAATTAGGAATATTCATGTAATGGGGGATTAAAAGGTTGTCATCGATTGGCTGAAACAAAAAAGGAACCTCCATTCGACTACCTTCGAACTATGGAAACAAAGAATCATTGAGCTGATAAAGTCCTTTCAGGAGATACATTTTCAACATGTTTACAGGGACTTCAATGTGGAAGCTGACTTACTTTCCAAACAAGCTCTGTCAGAGCCGAGAGGGCATTTATCATACTATAGATGGGATGGAGGAATAACAGGCCCTACTTCTCATATCAACCTGTTCTAGTCTTGATAAATTTCGTTTTAGGAGCATTGCTATTTCTCTTTTTTACCTATTTCTCTTGTTACTGGAATTAGAGTTTGAAGACAACTGACAGAGTTGGATGTTTACATCCCGGTTATTGGTTATGGTTAACATTTTTTTTCTTTTGCCTCTCATTGTATGGAATTGGATTCCTGAGTATTGAGAAGAAACACTTGTCTGATGTATTAAAAAATATATTTTAATATAATTTTGGAGCGAATTTCTTATTGGAAAAAAAGTTGGTTGATTCAATGTCTGTGGAAAAATTTGGTTGATTCATACCTTTTTCCATCTCACGCCATCACGCCTCATTGGTAAATCCCTTCTTTAAAAGTCTTAAAAATACCATGTTGTTTTGCCTCAGGTTTTGCTTCCTTGTTCAGATTTTGTGGTTAAAGTCAGTATCAAATTGGTTGATTGAGCTTTTTGTCCATCTTACACCAACACTTTTTATTGAAAAATTTTGTGTTTAATTTTTCTTAAAATATCATGTGATTAGATTTTGTTGGGATTTAAAAAGGATTTTTAGTAATTGTTTTAAATTGGTATGTGGATTTTTTTCAATAGTCTCCTTAACTTTTAAGGAATGAAATGATTACTATTTCATAATTCGTATAGACATCGTTAAAGTTTCACTTAGGGATAATAAATTATGATGCTACGCGGGGCAATTGTGTTCTTTAAGATGATATTGTTTATATTTCATATATTAATTTTGATAAAGATTCATATATTAATCTCAGCCCTAAGTTTATACTTTGAAAAAATATTATGTTTTTGAAAGTCTTAATTGTTGTTGTTAGAGTCTTAATCAAGACTTCCTCGATTCCATAATCAATTATTATCTTTTTGTCATTGTTCACATTTCTATAATAGTGCCTTCATTGCAATCGATGGTTCACTACTATTAAGGATGGAAATGCCTAGACATTGCAAGGAGGACTAATAGCATGTTAGAGGTGGTGGTGGTTGTGAAGTGTAAGTGAAAATCCTTCACTATTAGTTTTTTTCAAACATTACTATTGTATAAAATCCATTTATGTAATGTCAACTATCCAAAACTAGTATAGGAATAGAAATATTTCTCAAATATTATACCACATCAAATGGTTTAGGTTTACCGATCTCAATTGCACTTGAGTCTTGCGGAATAATCCATGCATGATCCTACTATATGAACCCATGATTTCTTGCCACAATGTCTATTTCTTTCCTATTTCGGGAAAAATACTCCTTGCCACTCATACATAGCATAGATAAATAAATGGTGTTCCTAAATATTATTACCTTTTCTACTTTCTCAGTGGGAAACCCTCTTACATGGAATGCATTAAATTATTATTCAACCCATTCATCAACAATCTTACTTGAATAGATTGAGGCCATTGTAACATAAAATCATGTCTTGCGCTAAGAACAAACTGAGTGGTTTTTGAATAGTTTGCAATGGGTTGTTGCTCCTCCTCCTTATTATTTCATATTCATGAATGAGTAACTAAATTTTCTTGCTTATGTCTACCTACAAGAAAACCACATACATAGCTCAATGAAAATCAAAATGAAGCAAAACAATTTTCTAGAGTTTCTATGATAATTTTGTTCATTGTGAATTTGTTAGACTTACATAGAATCTAGTGATAATGCCAACATAATTTCTAGGTACCAAATATATTTTCATAGACAATGTAGCTTGCTTAAGATTGAATTTAAACTCTCCATTCTTATAGATTAGTTTTTACAATCCCGTCTTCCTGAAAATATATGATATACAAACATGAACCATTTAGAAAACTCGTTAATCCATGAAATATTTGATTCATAATCGAATATCCACATCCACATCCACATCTCATATCAAACATATTGAATGATTCTCCAAACTGTACAAAATCATACCTTTGGCAAATCAATCTCCCCCACAAAAATTGATGTACTATAGTTATTTTTTCTATCACCCTGTATCACTTTGCTACATTTTGTTAATTGGAGATTTGGTTGACTATGGAGACCTTCATTCCACCCTTCCTCTCATTAATATATTGGATTATGTTCCACTAATTGAACTTCACTACTACTGCAAGATTATGTATCCATTTGCATTTCTCTTGAGAACTACTTTTTGGCATCCAACCGATAGAGGCCAAAAAATGAAAAATGGAAAACAAACATAAATCTATATGGTATTTCAAAATATACATAGTTTTATAACAACCATAGATTGCCACCTCTAGGCCTTGTAGCACATTGACAAGAAAAAAAAGAGGGAAGGAGAAAATGATCTACAACTAAACAAGATAAGAGCTTTGTTGGTGACGGAAGTCACTCCTGGATTGCTAGCAGGAGCAGAGCCCGACGCCCATCAGTTTTATGTCACGATGATTTATATATGGGATGACCGAATGGGATCCAACTCAAAACAATATCATTCCAACTCCAAAACTAGGCTAGGCATGCATAGGTGAGTGAGGTCTTATACAAACTTCAGACAGTGAGCTGTAATAAAGGGTGAACAGGTGGAAGATTTATATAAGAGAAAAGCAGAGGTTTGTTATAAACAACAGGTTCCTAACAGACTATAGAAGAAGGCATCCAAACACAAGGTCTTCTTGCATTTAAATACAGAAAAGTGAGATCGGAAGAGCGTCGTGTAGGGAAAGAGTGTAGATC
>CBVK0102698388.1:0-14505 GCA_900067695.1 Picea abies
CTCTTCCGATCTCACATTTTTTTAATATATTTAATTTTTTTTTGTGTTACAATGAGTGGATCAACTGAACCTCGTGGCACTTATTACAAATGTGGCACTGGCCACACTCTTTAATATTATAGACATTACATTAATTGTTTTTTTTTTTTTAAATCTTTATCGCATGTGTTTCCATCTTGCTATGTTAGCATTGGTTAAATGCTCATGCCATTTAATGCTTTGAGCGATGACATGTATAATTCCCATAATTGTAGAACTACAATTGCATTCCCCCAAAGTCGATGATGAATAGGGTGCGATAAAACATATATTGCAATCATCGAATCAGTTAAACAATATTTGATTGGATCCAAACTTCAATTGCATAGGTATTTCCAGTATGCCGATTCGTTTTATACAAAGTCATTTTATATATAAGCATATGAAATAAGATGTCAGTTTTGATTATGTATCTCTCTTTCATATTTGAATATATATATTATAATTACCCATCTTTAACAATAATTCTAATATTTTTATATCACAAGTTGTTTTACTCAAATTTTGTATTAGTTCCTTTTCATTTAAGTGCATAGTGTCCTTGCTATCTTCTTGGTTTAAGAGAAGTTCTAATTTGATTGGAAAATGAGTACCCATCCAAAGAAAAATATAACCACAGAAAGTATGTGTTCTATAAAATGTTGATTCTATAAGGAAAGACATTCTAAATATTTTTGCATCTATTCAAAAAAAAATTAAGATTTTTTTTTTTGCAAATCTCAATATTTCAACTTCATTCTTTGTGATATTTTTTTTTGTAGTTCGAGAATCTACTAATCTTTCATTCTTTTGATATATTCTTAGTTGCTTCCTCTAACTTCAAATATGGGTTCACAACAATGATAAGATGGTATATATTTTAATTATGGGGTTGGGAATATAGAAGGTGTAAGGCCTTGGGAGCTTAACTCAGGCATGCACACTTCCACCATAGTTAGAATCGAGAAAGAAAGATGCTTCATTTGGATGAGGAGATGAAAGTATTCATATAGAGGGGAGTTTGGGTTCCTTGTGTGCACAACGTGTCAAGGGATGACGAGTCCACCAAAGGTACCTTATGATGCAAATTAAATGACAGTTGGTTCGAAAAAGAGTAGAGGGAACGACTTGGGTGCTCCATCAATGAAGGAAAATCAGCTAAGGCAAGGGGGGGTGCACTTAGGAGAGTCGACCCAACTCACTTAAGGGGCACACACACCCAAGTCGATGATTCAGTTTGACGAATGGGGCACACCAGCATGAGGGGCGTACCAAGGTTGGGCACGTGGGTCCCAAGGGACACAATGGTTGATGAGCACCTGGGTTTGTTTGGGAGATTGGGTCTGCGAAGGGGAATGATGATTTGTTTGGGTTTGGGCGATAAAGTACACGATTTGTTTGGACATGGGTTTGCAAAGAGGTGCAACACCCCTAAAGGATGTGAGGGTTCATGATGGTGAACTTTGGAGAGTCTATAAGAGAACAAGGGTGCACAACCAAGGAAGACAAGTTTTGGGAAAGACGAGAGAAACAACTTTGCAATTCTAAGGCAAATGAAGGAAGGAAGCTCCCTAAAGGATCCAAGACCTTCCACTCTGGGATGACTTGTGCTTCCTTGAGGTGGGTTCGTAGGAAAGAGATGGGTGAGCTTCTCTTGGGCCGATTTTGGCTAAGTATGGAAAAACAAGTCTTTTGGAGGCATGTGTGAGGAAAAACCAAAATTGGTGAAGTCTATGGATTGAAGAGGCAGAGTCTACAGAACTGAAGAGAAAATAATTTTTTGGTTGAGGGCACGTTTTAGGTACACCACAGGTGGTTGTGGAGATGATTATGACAAAGACTCTTGTGGTGATGGATCTATTCATGAGTGTCTTGGGGAGGTGAGGCAATTCATTTGACTATGATGAAGTTGTAAACTGAGTCGATAGGGCTCATGTTGTAAATTTTTTGTAGTAAAAATGACTTAGTCAGGTGTTAGGAACGATTTGTGTCGCCTGCACTATATCTATGTTTCTCTTTTATGGTTTGTGTCACCCACACTAGATCTATTTTTCTCTTTTATGTTTTGTTGTTGTTGTCTTGGATTCTCATGCTCTTGGATGTATGCTTAAAAATGACTAACTATTAAATCAATTAACAAATGTCTAAGTGCACAAGAGTTTCACTAGAGTAGGAGTGTGACTCACTGATATCCTATAACAATGTATGGGTATGCTCTAGGTGAAGAGGTGTCATCCAGATGAAGTAATATTGGTGTTTCCAAGCAACAAAGCATGAAACGTTGCAATGTTGCATGCCCTGAAGAGGTGCACGATCACAAGAAATATTGTGATGGGAAGATTGAGCTGAGAGAATAGCTTGTGACAATCGAGATCAGGGTTTGTGGTGAAACGAAGCACTTGGAAAGGATGTGTGATCACAAAACTAATTGCATAGTTCATTGCAGAACTTGTCGCAAACTTGATCACAAAAAAAGACATGGTTGGTTTGATTCGTGATGAAAGTCAGTGTCAGGATTGTTTTTCACACATTGGAGAGACCAAGAACAGATTTCATTGGTAGAACTGAGCACTTGGGAAAGGCAGATGAATACAGGATTTTTTGCATGACTTGGTGCAGAGATAATTGCAGAAGTGATTAATGAAGCAAAACATAGAGGGTGATTGCAGAAGTTATCACTAAGGGAGTAGTTTTAGGTTGCATCAAGGTGAAGCACTTAGGTGCATTGGACAACTTGTGATGATCTAGATAAATTCTGCAATAGGTAGTTGGTTGAGAACATTTCCATCATGATGTCTTTGTGTGATGCATCACTGAGAACTGCACTTGAGATGATTTGGGTTGTAGGGGTCGTAGCCTTCAGACAAGGTAGGTATTCACAAAGTTATGGAAATTCATTAGTATTAGTATGAATTGACATTTGGGTAGTGGATGCATGGTGCCTTGAAGCGGAAGAAGTGAAGGTGTGGATATGGAAAGGCATTGGATATGTGTTCAGCCAGTTGCATGAGAAGCATAGGAATTAGATTTTTTTTTAAAGTGGATGAATGGACTCAACCTTATATCACAATGAAGGTTTTGTAGGATTATGTTGTTGTGGATGGTGGTTTAGGTGTGTTCACATGGAGAGTTGGTTGCTTGGGAAAGTGGAGGTCCAAGAAAGCAAGCTTAGAACATGGTCATCAGGAACAATGCTATTGGAAAGGTATGGTGGGATTGAGTTCTTGCACTTCCTAAGTGTTGCAGTGAGTTATTTAAAGGGGATAAAGATGACATAATGGTTCAAGTGGATTTTGTTTTCATGGTGAGAATTGGAAGACTTGAGGGTGACTCAAGGAGTGCATATTTGAAGAGGCCTTGCAACAGTTTGGGACTCCCTGGTTGGTAGAATGTGCAGAGAGATTGGATGACCTAATTGGAAAAGTCCATTGGTGGAATTAGGTACATTTAGATGCGGCCATGGAGGTGGCTTGAGGAAGCTTCCTAACTCTTTGATTAGGTTCATTGGACGGGTCACTTTGGTGGTGGGCAGTGAATTCTAGACGTGCTAAGTTTCATAGGATGGGTGAGGCACTCTGGTGCTTGGTTCCTTAGCCAAATTTTTGAGTCAGGTGATGACTTGACGAGTTGTGATGGAAATGCCATATTATGGACACTTTCACCGTATTTAGCAAAGGAGTCGACCAAGAATTTTTGACAACCAATCTGAATGGGAAGAACACATACCAAGTGACTGGGGTGGTGTTTGTTCACCTTTGGTATGGGACATTGGATGAGGAAAAGTGCACCTTGGTGAATTGCATATGATTGTGTGATGAATCATAGATCCGACATGGGTCGTTGGTTGAAGTTGGTAGAGTATTGGTTCTAACATGCCTAATGTGTGTAAGTTCTTTGAGCTGATTCATTCTACTTAAAACACTTTGGACAATTCGTTTGGACGTTTTGGGAGTGTAGACATGTTGGCCACACTAATCGCAGATGTTGAGTTGTATTTAGGTGACTTGAAGGAAGGAGGTGAGTTGGGGATTTTCCTTCATTTGGAGGATTATGTAGACATGTTATTTGCAGCATGAAGGGATTAATTAGGCATGGGCATTTCTCTTGCATTGGGTAGCATGGTTGAGGATTAAGACTAACCATTCCAAGGCTTAGAGAGGAAGACCTTGCAACATTTTGAGGAGACGAAGTAGTGAGAAAAAGAAAATTTGGATGTGCAGTTATTGGGGGAGATTGGCTAATTGTAAAATGAGGTGCATCGTGGAGTCAAGTTGCCACCAAATACTTTGTTTCAGGGTGAATTCGTAGTGCAACAAGGTGAGGGGTGACCTTGCATTGGTGTGAGAGTTGTGCAGATGGACCCAATTTCAGAAAGAAGTGAGAGTACAGATGCAAAACTAGCTTCGAAGCGAATCACTTAGACATTGTGAAGGATATCCTTGACGAAGATCAAATGATGGTAGTAGTGATGAGGAAAGGATGGAAATTTGCCATAGTATTTTGAGTTGGATAGAGTGACAAAGATGTGATAGAAAATACTAAGGTCGAGGATGAGGAAGTGCATTCTTCTGAGTTGGGTGTGGACTAACTACTAGTCAGTCCAAGGCATGGGGGATATCAATGCGTGGAGACATGACAAAAATTGTTGAAGTATCGGTGCACTAACAAGATCACAAGAGTTCAACACTTTGGTGAATTTTGAAGTTTTGGTTGAGGTTATAGTAGGACTTGAGTCAACAACAATAACAATGAAACAAGGAGTGATCGTCACAGTGGGGCAATGACATCTTAGACATTGCAAATAGAGTTGGGAATAAGACATTTTTCCATCATTGTAGATAGTTTGGTCGTAGAAAAATTTGGGAAAAGGGAAGTGTGGATGGTTTCTCAGGTTGTAGATCATTGTTGTCCAACTTGGAAACTTGGGGTTTCCTGTAGTGTCCCCAAGGCCGAGCCCCATTGTAAACCATGTTCTAAAAGGAATTGTAATTATGTTTTATAGGCTGGTGAGCCAAGTTTTTATAAGCTGGAGGCTTATGTGTTGTTAGGCCAGGGAGCCTAAGTGTTGAAGGACAGGAGCCTGTTGTTGTATATGTAATCACGCAGAACAATTAATAAAATATAAGCACCGCCATGTGCAGACCGACCACGATGAATGAGTGAAGGGGGACTAAGCATCCATAGAGTGGGCAAGGAATTAGGGGATGGAAGGTGGGAAAAGGGGCTAAGGGTTGAGCCTAGGGGCTAAGCCTAGGGGGCTTAAGCTTGGGAATAATATTTTAATATTATCCCAAAAGACATGTGCATTCTATGTTTTATCCTAAGTTTCTGGCAAGGGGAGAACATATAAGGGAGATGTGTGCTGGTGGAACACATGCAGTTTCATGGGTGACAAGTGTCAACCCTTACGCATGCGAATAAAACGGCCAGGGTGAGACATGAAAAGGGTTCCTCCTCCATTCTACCCTATTGTCGGAACACGTACAGAGCCGTGAATAGTACTACGAACCCGACTCCTGCAGAGAACCTTCATGCATCCCTGTGATTCCAAAGTGTGAGTCTATTCCGTGTTGCCAAATTGAGAAAAAATAAGTGTCTCATCCCTGCTAAGCCTAGTTATACTGTTGCACCAGCCTGGAGCTGCCTTGGGGTGTTCGTGTTTGGATTCTCGTGGATTGTGGTGGAAGTGTAGTGTTTGATCCTGTGTGGCTTGTTGTCCAGTTTGTACAACACTCTCTCTAGGTGAGAGAGGTGGTTGAAGATTGGAAGAACAGGTTGTTGGAACTGTGAGCGACTCCCTCTAGGTGAGAGAGTGCACAGAGGAAGGAGAGAACTCCTTGGAGGAACCTTGTAGCTGCCATAGAGCCCAGAGACTTCCGGTCCGGCCTGTTCCTGTAACCTAAGGAAAGGGAGATTAGCAGCCGAAGGACTGTCCAGGTGACAGAGAAGGTGTATACTCCTGGGGTGGAACAAGCATGTGGGGAATGAGGGTCTGTGGGCAGTGAGCGTGGGAGGTTCCTTGGAGAGAGTCCCTTCCTTGTGGTTGTGTGTTGTTTTCCCTGTAACCTCAGCCTAGCCTAGGATTCCTTGTCTTGGGGTGGAGCTTAGTCCTAGCTCGAGGGTGACCCACTGCTAAGCTGATGAGCAGTGTGGTCTAAGGCTGGGAGGTTCGTGGGAGGCCTGCACTTGGTTGGTGGATTCTACCACTGTTAAAAGATAAGTATGTTTTAATCATGTTTTGCATGACTCTACTGCTTATGTTATCATGATTTTCGCTGTGTATATGAATTAGTAGGAAATGCTATTGATTGTTAATTATGGCAGTAACTCATACGAATACTCTGTGTAGAATGTGTTTATTTGTTTAAATGCATGGGATTTATAATACCTATATGAGTTATGTACAAAGTGGTGTTATAGTCTTCTTTTAATAGCGTTTAAACCTTGGTAGCCATAAAAGGGGCACTACAGTTTGGTATCAGAGCCAGGTTTTCGACACTGAGCCTAGATGGGCCAGTGGAGCGGTCTTTGGACCGAGAATGTGAGGGGAAATTGGGTCTGGAAGGCCAATTTCAGACCCTGGGTTGCTCCAAAGTGTCAAGGAGTTACTAGACGAGTTTTTAAGCTTGGGAGGTATAGCAACGTTATGAAACAGCAACCAGGGTTGTATAAGTCCACAGGGAGAGATGACTCCACACCAGAAGTGTAGGAGCTTTAGGATCTGTTCGGGAGGGAATGTGAACCCTCGTGACCGTTAGATCTGGAAAGTGTGCACGGGGTTTAAAGCTCTTTGGAATTGTACAGGAGTGTGGAAATCGCGATACGCGAAATCCCGAATTAGTTAGGAACCATCTGAGCCGTCAAATTTCGGCTGGAAAACCCGACAGCCGTTGGATCTGTCAGGAGATATCCGAGGGTTAAAACCATAGTTAATAGGGGCGAAAGCCTTGAAATAGATCTAGACCATCCAAACGACGGAGGCCACGTGTCGTGAGATTTCCCGTTTCAGGAAATCGGGAATCGCGAGATCGAGAGTCCTGATGACAAGAGATCGGGACTTTCCATGGTGGAAATCCTGAAATAGATATGAACCATCCGAATGACGGAGGCCAGGTGTCATGAGATTACCCGTTTCGGGAAATCGAGAATCGCGAGATCGGGAGTCCTGATGACAAGATATCGGGACTTCCCATGGTGTAAATCCCGAAATAGATCTGAACCGTTTGAATGATGGAGGCCACATGTCATGAGATTACCCATTTTGGGAAATCGAAAATCGTAGAATCGGGAATCCTGATGACGAGGGCTCAGGATTTTTTTTTTTTTTTTCATGGTGAAAACCCCACGATAGATCTGAACCGTCTGATGGACGGAGGTTACATGTCGAGAGATTAACTGCATCGGGAAACTAGGGATCGAGATTTTGGGAGTCCCGTGATCGAGAGTTCGAACTCTCATGATGATAAACCCGATGAACAGACGAGATTCTTTCCAAGGATCTTAGGGTCTATGATGACCGTTAGATGTGAGGAAGAGATGTTGGCTTTAAGACGGGGCGCGAATGTACATTAAGGTAAGTAGCGAGCGGATCTAGACGGCCAGATTCCACCTGCCCAGATCTACGGCTGAGGCCTCATTCCGACACCCCCTTTCTGTTATGTCATTAATGGTTGAGATTAATTCACCTTGATCAACGGTGCTCAGGTGAGTTCCGGACCCCTTTAAGGGGGGGGGGGGGGTGTCTAGAATAGTGTGGCATGCGAAGTGGGGGCCCCCTCTTGTCCTATCGACTATCGTGTCGCATTCCCCCCCCCTCTGCTACCTGTACTCCACTTAAAGGTGTGCAATGCGATTGATGCCGTAGATCTGAGAAAGATCTGACCGTTGGATTTTACTAGGGATGGACGTGGACACATGGAGATGTACCACGTGCCAGTGGGTCAAGAAGAGAAGCAAGAGAGGTGGGACCCGATGACATCGTTAAAAGCGATGTGGACCCTCATGAACATACCACGTGCCACCATAGTTGTTGGTGACCACTGTGCTATGTGGGCCCGGAGGGAAAAGTAAGTCAGAAGTTCGGAAGTCAGGGGGGTTGGAAAGGAAAGAAAGTTTGGAAGCCTCGTGGACCGAAACCCCGAAACCCGAAGTTCCGAAATCCCGAAGTGCCGAAAAGGAAAGTTTCGAAAACACGAAAATTGTAGAACCAAACGAGAGCTCAGAAATCTTATTTGAATCAAAATGTCTTTCGTTCTTGTTCGTATTGGCTTATAAATGTTATGGATTGTTCCGAAAGGAGTAATGACCTGACAAACTTTGAATTTAATTGCACAGTGTGTGTGTAGATTTCAACAAAGGTCAGGACTCTAGTTAACCAACGTTGAGTATGGAGTGGGAAAAGGTGCAGATTACCCCCGAAACAGAAGACGAACATGAAGGAAAGGATGTCAACTTGGGAGTCGAAGGATTGAACTCCAATGGGCATGGAAAAGAGAAGGATAAGGAAGGACACATAATGAAAATCATTGAAGGATTTCAAAGAGAGGCCAAGGCTCGTCGAGCTGATAGTCGAAAGCTCATGAAAGTTAGGGATCGGCAGGGTGAATTAAACTTAAAATTTTTGAAGAGCCTGGAAAGAATAGAGAAGAAACTCGAGAAGGGAAGAGACTCAAGTACGATGGAGAGTTGCAGAACCCATGGGAGAAGAAGTAGGTCGAGGAGTGGTAGCCGACATCTTAGTCGCTCCCAAAGACATTCTGACAGGAAGACACATAGTAGTTCAAGTCCATCCCCTACCAGAAAACATCGAAAATATGGAAAGGAGGAATTGAAAGGGGAGATGAACAAGATTAAGCCTCCAACATTCGATGGAGAACATAAGAAGGAGGAAGATGCCAAGACATGGTTTCTTGGCATGAAGAAATACTTCCAACTGCAGAATTATTCTACCCATGCAGAAGGAAGAACTGCAATGTACCAACTGAAAGGAAAAGAATCCATGTGGTGGGATCAGTTTGTGCAGGTGCAACACATCAGAGAGAAAGAGGTCACTTGGAAGGAATTTAAGAGGTATTTTGAGAAGAAATACCTGACTAAAAGATACTATGACAGAAAGATGAAGGAGTTCTTCGAACTCAAGCGAGGCAACATGACTATTGATGAGTATGAACGAAGTTTCCTAGAACTACTGAAGTATGTTCCATTCATCAAAGATGAGGCTGTCAAGATTCAGAGATATCTGAGTGGACTGCCACCTTCCATGAGTGACAAGATTCACTATGATGATCCTAAGACCATGGAAGAAACAATAAGAAAGGCGAAATGCTTGTATGAACAGCAAGGAGAAAGGCCCATCCTTCGGAAGGCTTGGAATGATCAGAGGAAGTTTAAGAAGGAACAGAGGCAGAAGGGAAACAAGCCTTCCTTTTTTAGAAACAGTCCTTGGGGACAATCATCTTTTAGAGAGCCCATGAAAGTTGAAGGGAGTGAGCAGGTGCCAAGACCACCACCTATGGGGTGTTGGGGATGTAAAGGGAATCATAGGTACAGAGACTACCCCCACAGAAAAGACAAAGCAAGAACTGTCCATACTGTTCAGCAAGCTAAAACAGTGGAGGATATGGGTAGCAAAATGCCAAGGATCTACGCAACCCTGGACAACAAGCAAGAAGAATTTCAATCGCACATGATTGAAGTGGAAGGTATGATCAACAACCGACCACTTGTTATTTTAATTGATTCAGGGGCTAGCCATAGTTATGTAGATCCTAGAGTGGTGGAAATTTTGCATCTAACGAGAAGCAAACATGAGAAGTCTTGGTTAGTGCAGTTGGCCATAGGGACCAAGAGGAAGGTCACTGAATTGGTTAAGTCCTGTTCAGTGGACATGAAAGGAATGAGCACTAAGGCTGAATTGAACATTCTGCCTTTAGGCTCATACGATTGCTTAATTGGGATGGACTAGTTGGACTAGCACCGAGCCCTTTTGGATTGCCGCAACAAGAGGTTTACATGCTTGAACGAGGTGGGAAATCAGGTAACAGTCCAAGGAATTCCCAAAGTCGTGGCTGTCAGGGAAATCTCAGCCATGCAACTGAAGAAATGTTACTGGAAAGGCTGTCAATTATTTGCAGCCCGGGTGGAAGAAGCATCCCAAGAGGAAGTCTTGAATCTGGAAGATCACAAAGTACTCAAAGAATTCAAGGACATATTTCAGGAGGTACCTAGACTACCTCCGAAGAGGGACATTGATTTTTCTATAAATTTGATGCCTGGAGCAGCTCCAATTTCGAAGGCTCCTTATAGAATGTGTACGCCAGAGCTGAAAGAGTTGCAATTGCAGATCGAAGAGATACTAAAGAAAGGTTACATTCGCCCCAGTGTGTCACCTTGGGGAGCCCCATTCCTATTCGTGAATAAGAAAGATGGGATTTTGAGGCTGTGCATTGATTTTCGGCAGTTGAATAAGGTCACTGTCAAGAACAAGTATCCTCTGCCAAGGATTGATGATCTTTTTGATCAGTTGAAGGATGCGAAAATATTTTCAAAAATAGACCTCAGATATGGATACCACCAAGTGAGAATAAAGGATGAGGACATCAAGAAGACCGCCTTTAGAACAAGGTACGGTCATTATGAGTTCACGGTGGTGTCATTTGGGCTGTCCAACACGCCGTCTGTTTTCATGTGCTTAATGAATGGAGTGTTCAGAGATTATTTGGACAAGTTAGTCATAGTCTTCCTGGACGACATCTTGGTGTATTCCAAGATAGAGGAAGAACATGAGCAGCACCTGAGAATGGTGCTACAGGTGTTGAGAGAACACCATTTGTATGCAAAATTGAGCAAGTGCTCATTTTATCAAAGACAGATCCATTACTTGGTACACATTATATCTAAAGAAGGGATTGTTGTGGATCCTGAAAAGGTAGAGGCCATTCGAGAATGGCCAGCACCAAGGAATGTGGCAGAAGTTAGATCTTTTATGGGCCTGGCAGGCTACTATAGGAGATTCATAGCCGGATTCTCAAAGATAGCTCATTCTATCACTTCGTTGCAAAGGAAAGAGAAGAAGTTCCAGTGGACTGAAGAATGTGAGAGCAGCTTCCAGCGATTGAAGCAGCTGCTAACTAGTGCTCCAATCTTGAAGATTGCAGATCCGCACAAGGATTATGTAGTGTGCATGGATGCATGTAAGGAGGGGCTGGGAGGAGTTCTCAGCCAAGAGGGATTTGTAGTATGTTATGAATCCCGAAAGTTGAAGGAGCATGAGAGGAACTATACCACTCATGACTTAGAGCTGGTAGCAATCGTCCACACATTGAGGAAATGGAGACATTACCTCATGGGCAAGAGATTCGAGTTGAGAACAGACCATAAGGGTCTGAAGTATTTATTTGATCATCCGACTTTAAATGCCAGGCAAGTCAGATGGCTGGAGTTCCTGTGTGAATATGACTTTGATATCAAGCATATCAAAGGGAAAGAAAATAAGGTGCTGATGCACTCAGCAAAAAAGTTCACAAATTACATGCTACAACCATTAGCATATACAGAATTGAGATTAAAGATAGAATTTTGGAAGTTGCCAATGCTAATTTGCAATGCACAGGTCTAGTAGCAAAGCTACAGCAGCGTGAGAGACCACAAACCAAGGAAAGTTACACCTTGGGAACTGATGGCTTACTTCTATATAAAAACAGAGTGTATGTACCCAATGTCCAAGAATTGAAGCTGGAAATTCTAAAGAAGATGCATAACATGGATTATGCTGGACATCCTGGATATCAGAAGACTGTGGCAGCAGTCAAAGGCCATTATTTTTGGCCGGGTTTGAAGAAAGAAATCGTTGAATACATCGCCAGATGTATGGAGTGCCAAAAGGTTAAGGCTGAGCACAGACACCCAGCAGGGTTGTTGTAGCCTTTACCCATTCCTAAGTGGAAATGGGACGTGGTAACAATAGATTTTATCACCGGACTACCTAGAACAAGCAGGCAACATGATTCAATCATGGTTGTGGTGGACAAGCTTACTAAAGCTGCCCATTTTGTTCCATTGAAAACCACCCACAGAGTCGCTGATGTTGATGATATCTTCTTAAAAGAAGTTGTACACTTGCACGGAATACCTAAGACAATTGTGTCTGATAGGGACCCGAAATTCACTTCGAATTTCTGGAAAGGACTCTTTAAGGGATTAAGAACGAATCTGAACTTTATCACAACGTATCATCCCGAGTCTGATGGACAGATAGAGAGAGTGAATAGAGTAATCGAAGACATGCTGAGAATGTATGTGATGGATAAACCATCAAGGTGGAAAGACTAACTGCATTTGGTAGAATTCGCCTACAATAATGGGTATCATGCATCATTGAAGATGAGCCCATTCAAAGCACTTTATGGAAGAAAGTGCAACACTCCAGTGAGCTGGGATAATCCAGCTGACAGAGCAGTAGTTGGGCCTAAGCTACTCAAAGAGATGGAAGACCAAATGATAAGAATTAAACATAATCTAAAAGCTGCCCAGGACAGGCAGAAAAGTTACGCTAATAGTAACATAACCCATAGAGAGTTCAAAGTGGGTGACCATGTTTTCCTGAAAGTGAAAACTAACAGGAGTTCCCTGAGGCTAGGAAGTTGCGCCAAGTTGGCAGCGAGATTTTGTGGGTCATTTGAGATCCTGGAAAGAATTGGGTCAGTTGCATACATGCTTGCATTACCTGCATCTATGACTGTACATAATGTGTTTCATGTTTCACTGCTTAAGAAATATGTACCTGATGTTAATCATGTTATCGATTGGAATGTGATTCAGGTGGAACCAGAAGGTGTCCTGCAAGTGCATCCTGTGCGCATATTGGACAGGAAAAGAAAACAACTCCAGAATCGAGCTATAGAGCTTG
Organism: Picea abies; assembly: GCA_900067695.1. Classification (NCBI taxonomy): domain Eukaryota; kingdom Viridiplantae; phylum Streptophyta; class Pinopsida; order Pinales; family Pinaceae; genus Picea; species Picea abies. Next base: position 12,926 of record CBVK0102698388.1, read on the forward strand.
TAAAGGTCCAATGGACCTAGTATGGTCCTGAGGACGCGACACGGGAGCATGCAGATGTTATGCAGGCAAAGTACCCGCATCTTTTTGAAAATTTTTGAAAAGCTTGCAGATGCTGTGTAAAGTTGCACTGAGGATAGTGCAAAAATAAGGGGAGGGGGATTGTAGTGTCCCCAAGGCCGAGCCCCATTGTAAACCATGTTCTGAAAGGAATTGTAATTATGTTTTATAGGCTGGTGAGCCAATTTTTTATAAGCTGCAGGCTTATGTGTTGTTAGGCCAGGGAGCCTAAGTGTTGAAGGCTAGGAGCCTGTTGTTGTATATGTAATCACGCAGAACAATTAATAAAATATAGACATCGCCATGTGCAGACCGACCATGATGAATGAGTGAAGGGGGACTAAGCATCCATAGAGTGGGCAAGGAATTAGGGGCTGGAAGGTGGGAAAAGGGGATAAGGGTTGAGCCTAGGGGCTAAGCCTAGGGGGCTTAAGCCTGGGAATAATATTTTAATATTACCCCCAAAGACATGTGCATTTTATGCTTTATCCTAAGTTTCTGGCAAGGGGAGAACATACAAGGGAGATGCGTGCTGGTGGAACGCATGCAGTTTCATGGGTGACAAGTGTCAACCCTGACGCATGCGAATAAAACGTCCAGGGTGAGCTATGAGAAGGGTTCCTCCTCCATTCTACCCTATTGTCGGAACGCATACAGAGCCCTGGATAGTACTATGAACCCTACTCCTGTAGAGAACCTTCGTGCGTCCCTGTGATTCCAGAGTGTGAGTCTATTCTGTGTTGCCAAATTGAGAAAACAGAAGTGTCTCATCCCTACTAAGCCTGGTTATACTGTTGCACCAGCATGGAGCTTCCCTGGGGTGTTCGTGTTTGGATTCCCGTGGATTGTGGTGGAAGTGTAGTGTTTGATCCTATGTGGCTTGTTGGCTAGTTTGTACAACACTCTCTCCAGGTGAGAGAGGGGGTTGAAGATTGGAAGAACAAGTTGTTGGACCTGTGAGCGACTCCCTCCAGGTGAGAGAGTGCACAGAGGAAGGAGAGAGCTCCTTGGAGGAACCTTGTAGCTGCCATAGAGCCCGGAGACTTCCGGTCCGGCCTGTTTCTGTAACCCAAGGCAAGGGAGATTAGTAGTCGAAGGACTGTCCAGGAGAAAGAGAAGGTGTATACTCCTGGGGTGGAACAGGCATGTGGGGAATGAGGGTCTGTGGGCAGTGAGCGTGGGAGGTTCCTTGGAGAGAATCCCTTCCTTGTGGTTGTGTGTTGTTTTCCCTGTAACCTCAGCCTAGCCTAGGATTCCTTGTCTTGGGGTGGATCTTAGTCTCGGCTCGGGGGTGACCCACTGCTGAGCTGATGAGCAATGTGGTCTAAGGTTGGGAGGTTCGTGGGAGGCCTGCACTTGGTTGGTGGATTCTACCACTGTTAAAAGATAAGTATCTGGTTATGTTTTAATCATGTTTTGCATGACTTTACTACTTATGTTATCATGATTTCCGTTGTGTATATGAATTAGTAGGAAATGCTATTGATTGTTAATTATGGCAGTAACTCATATGAATACTCTGT
>CBVK0102698389.1:0-12931 GCA_900067695.1 Picea abies
AAAAGCCCGCCCGATATAACTTCCTTCTCGCATCTGAAGTATCCCGAGCGTACCCCGCCCCCATCCAATGAAAGCATCTGAAAGCCTCCTGGTAAATATAGAGAAACTTCCTTGCTTAATTTAATTTACTATTTCATAAGAATGATTAAAAAGATCAAATATGATCGTTTGCCACAATTTTCTTCTGATTTGCAAGGCAGTGTCATGCATGTCAAACACCCACTCATCCATTTGCAGAGCAATATCCAGCAGTTGGGTGGATTATAGGCCATTTCGCTGTGTAGCAGGCTGGATATTGGCCACCCTGTTTTCACATCTCTTCCATACGACCGATACAGCATGTACTGCTAAACGTATGTTCAAGCGATCTTGGGTAACTGTTCACCAATTCCTGAGATTACTCAATTCTACGTTCAGAGTCCAACTCAAGTAATCCGTATTGCTCTAATCTGCGGCATCATGTAATTGGCCACCGTCTCCAATTTACACCAACAGTTGATGTAGATGAACAATGATGTTGGAAGCGTTCATGATATAATAGCGTACGGCGTCATGATATTGCGGTTTAACCTATAATTCAGTGTACGCAAAATTCAGAATTATGTGTAGCTGGGTTTATTGATTATAACCCGTCTGTAAGACCAATTGTATTTTGTAACGAATGCCAGATCCGAACAAGCGACGAATCAAACATACCTTCATACGAAGGAGAACTTCCTTGCGACCCATTTTTCAGATTGGGCCTTGCTGTTAGCTTTTCATGCTTACTTTTCTAATAGACTATTTGTCCCCAGCACCGACAAAGCAAAGGATCTAATAGAAAGGCCATCGAATAACGTCAATCTTGAGGGCCGGCCCAGAGTTCAAATACTTTGTTCCCCACTACTTTTATCCATCGATGGCAGATTTTGTTGCAGTACACATTCTTTGGGTGAATTTGCCAATTACACACAACATTACTCAATCTGACCCCGCCACTAATATTAAAACATTAGACTCATGATACATGAGTGCCATATTTAATCCGGAGATAACCACTCAGAAGGAAAGCTGCTCGCGTGGAAACAGTGACACGAAATAATTGGACGATTCTTCGGCTATATTTATATAGTGTTTAGTGTAAGGTCTGCGGCAATTTAAAGGTCATGGAACTTGGAAATTCAATGTGGTGTTGTTAAATTTTTTCCTTGATCTGCCATTATTTGAGATTGAATCCCTACGAATTTGGGGATTTTCACAACTATTTCAACGATGTTAGCCAAGCAGAATGAGTGGGTGTCTTCAACATATGAAAATTACTGCGCAAGTGGAAGTGCTGTCGACTTCCTGTGCGCTGCCCGTTTGTTAAGGCGAGATACTTTGACAAAATTCTTGGAGAAAAAAACCTCATGAGTCCATGATAATGCTCTGAGCTGGATTGTAAGAGATTGCACGGGAAGGTCATCTGAACGTCCTCATCGGACGACGCACTCTAAGCAGCCCGGAATATACGAAGGTTAGCCTTTCATATATTCTGCAATAGATCTTACATTTATGATATTGCACAATATGACGCCAAGTCAATGCTATCAATGACAATATGATTTAAATTGATTGATTTACATTAATGTCAATATGATTTACATTAATGCTACTCGTTGTTTACTTTTACCTCAAATATGGGCTTAGAACAATGATAAGATGGTAAATATTTTCACTGTGAGGTCGGCAATATATAAGGCGTCTCAAATCTAGGCTTAACTATGTGGTGTGAAATATAGAAGGCAAGGAGACTAGGTGTGGCGTGAGAGGATCGGAGGTGGTTTGAGGGAGAATGCAAAGGTGTAGGTTTTTATGGAGAAGTACTTGTGGAAAAATGTCATTGTCGGCGAGAGGGGAGAGTTGAGGTGTTTCCAAGGAGTGAAAGCAATGTGTGTGAGCATCTTTAGTGAGTGTGTAAAAGTTAGTGTGAGAATCTTTCATGGAAAATCATGCAAACTAGTAGAAGTAAGGTTGTGTAATTGGTAAACCATGATATTCACCCTTTTGATGGGGAATCGAATGTAATGTCATCTTCATTTGTTAATTATAGACATCATGTAATGATTTCCTATTGGTTTTATGTACATGTCTACAGCATAGTGTTAATGATCCGGATTATTTTCGGCACAAAATGAGAGTGGAGATATAATAAAGAAATGCACAGAGATATCGAGGATATCGAAAAATATAACAGAAATGTATCAGAGATGCAACCATAAACACAGATATACAGTAATACACGATTTCTATTAATGAAGGAAATGTACAGAGACTGTAAAAATACAGAGTGAAAGACTCGCTAGAATGGTGGCAACTTATCTCTAAGAAGAAATGTGATGGCTACTTTTATTCATAAGAAGATAATTACAATGACGCTCTAAAGGCCTTTTTACAATAAACAAGAGTGTCAAAAACCCTAGACATCCAAAAACCTAACCTTAGGAGATGAAGCGCCAAAATTCATGTGAGCCCCGTTTGGGTAAGTCCTTACATCAAATTTTCCAGGGTCGTAACTTTTGCATACGATTTTCATATTAGGCACACTATAACCCGTTGGAAAGATCTATCTGAGGACTACAACTGTTAACGAAAATTTCATGATGAAAATTTTCAACCAGTAGATACCAAAAAAAACTTTGTTTAGGGCCTCAAAACAACTCTAGAAGTTCAAGACCTGAAAAACTGCTAAAAATAGTAAATTACCAAAATTGTCAGAAAGTTGTTTTGAGCCAGATAGAAAAGGTGGGTGGCCACTGATATCCACCAGGATCAATCCTCCCTCCTTAGGAAGAAATGGTGTCCATTGCATTGATTTCCCGGGGAAGAGGGAAAAGCATTCGCTGAATTTGCATCTTGATGAGCTACTTGCCTTGTTGGAAAAGTTGCGCTGCTTAGCTTGTTGAAGGTTGTCACGAACCTGTGGTTGGAAGGGTTGGACCTTTTTAACCAGTATGGCTACATGAGATTCCTGTGTGCAGAACGAATATTTACACTTTGTTGCAATCTTGTCGACCTACTTCTATTGGATAGAAGGTGCTTGGGTCGAGGCGGTAGTGGTTGCAGTATCCTTTTGTTCACCTTTTGAACATATTGTGAAGAAGATGAATTTTATAGTATGAGATACTACATTGCGGAACTGTTTAGAAGGAACAGTAGTCGGAACTACCTCTAGTATTTTGTAGAGATGACCCCCCAGAGAAATAATGACACTGCGGGGTCGAGACTCATAAACAACATGGTGCTTCTACATATATGGTTGTCCCAAGAGAACATCACAAACATACAGTGGGAAAACATCACATAATACCTAATCCTTGAAGGGATGGATGTTGTATGACAATCGACACTGTTGGTTGACACGAAGATCTCGTCCCTAGCGAAGCCACCCGATGTTGTATGGTTGTGGGTGTGGTGTTGTCGACAATCCCAGTTCTTTGATTACCTTTGCTAATATGAGGTTCTTCTGGCTTCTGTTATCAACAATACAATGCAGCAGGGTCCCCTTCACCCACACCTGTGAATGAAAAATGTGCTCCCCCTCTTCAGGATCTGTTGGTTCTTCTGGTTGAATTTTTGCGGTTGTGACAATAGCAGTGGGGTATGCTTCGATGATCTGTCTTTTACCAATATTTTCAGAATTAGATTCTGAATCAGGTTCGGCTCTTTGTCTTGGATCTCGGCCACCAATGATTGTTTTGAGAGACATTCCTTGGTGTTGTGCCAGGGGATTTTATGGAAATCACACCATTTTTCGATGTCCTTCTTTGTCTTTCCGTGACCCTTCTTTTCCTTCAGCTTAGACTGGTTTTCGGGAGATTGTTTGTTAGGGTCATCTTTATCATACTTTGGTTGTTACATATTTGCAGACCCAAACTCTACTTTGTTCTAGTGCTCAACTTTCTGCTCAATTTTAACAGCATATCGATAAGAAACACCGAGTGATGAGATCTCCAGAAAATCCATTTCAGTTTGGATGTATTTGTGTAGAGCCCTACAATATTTTAGAACCAAATGTCATTCAGAGTCTTTGATACCCAGCATGGTGCACAAGGTATGGAAGGTATTGGTGAACTTTGGAACTTCTTAGCCCCTCTCTTGCTGCAATGTGGTCCATCTCTTGTACTGGTCCTCATAGTTTCCAACAAGGTAATATTGTTCCTTTACCGCATCCACAAAAAAATCACAAGTGGGCTCGACCCCATATATTCCAGACTCCTCTATGGAAATTTTCTCCAAGTAAGTTTCCCAACAATGTTTGACATAGGGGAGATATTTAAGGAGTGTGAAGGTGATCTTTTCCCTGTCTGAAAAATTATGAATAAAGAAATAACCTTATAACAAATTTAATCATTTGTCTAGGGCATCCGCATCTATCTGACCTTCAAATACATGATTATCAAAATTAACCTGTACCTTGGAAAGAGAGGTGCTTCCAAAGTGGTTGTTTGATGAAGATGTGCATGTTACTAGTGGTAGGCATTGAAGGATGTGGAAAAAATTCTCCATCATTTTGTCCCTCTATCACATGAGAGCTTGCTCCGTTGTTTTTCTTTTCTTCCGCCATGGAGGGTTTCTTGGGCATACGAGAGTAATTTTCTTCAAGAGAGACAAGCTCGAGACCCAACTTTCTATACTCAGACCTCGTCGGGGACATGTACTGAAAAAAATGATCAAGAGCAACCTCTTCTGATACCACTGATCCAGATTATTTTTGGCACAAAATGAAAGTGGAGATATAATAAATAAATGCACAGAGATATCACGGATATCTAACAATATAACATAAATGTATCAAAGATGAAACCATAAACACAGAGATGCAGTAATACATGATTTATATTAATGAAGGAAATGTTCAAAGACTGTAAAAATACAGAGTGAAAGACTCGCTAGAATAGTGGCAACTTATCTCTGAGAAGAGATGTGACGGCTACTCTCATTCGCAAAAAGATAATTACAATGAGTCTCTTAAGGCCTTTTTACAATAAACAGGAATGTCAAAAACACTAGACATCCAAAAACCTAACCCTAGGAGATGAAGCGCCAAAATTCATGTGGGCCCCGTTTGGGTAAGTCAGTACATCAACTTCTCGAGGTTGTAACTTTTGCATACGATCTCCATTTTAGGCGCATGATAGCTTGTTGGAAATATCTATCCGGGGACTACAATTTTTGACGAAAATTTAATAGGGAAACTTTTTTATCAGTAGATAGCCCAAAAAACGTCGTTTAGGACCTCAAAAAGGCTTCGAAAGTTCAAGACCCGAATAACTGCTAAAAATAATAAATTACCAAATTTTCGAGAAAGTTGTTTTGAGCCAACTGGAAAAGGTGGGTGGCCACTGATATCCACCTGGATCAGTTAATGCACTGGATCCCATTAGAACTCCACAGTTAAAAATGCTCAGGCTAGAGTAGTACTGGGATGGGTGACCGGCCGGGAAGTCCTAGTATTTTATATGCTTATGGCATTTTATAAACTTAGTCCAATTTATCCCACATTCATCATGGGAATTGTTCTCCTATCACTCTCTCATATATAATTGAGGTGAAGGAGGCCCTTTAAGCATGCAATGGAGTTTGATGTAAAGCTTCTTGTGAATGAAGCGTAGCCAACATCTCTTTCGTTTTAGAGATAAACTACCCCATTTTTTCAGTTTGTGTTCTACAGTGTTTTTCTATCTTATTCAGTAATAGAAGTTGGGTTTCACTGTATTTCTATGTTCTCTTATATATTTTTTTCTATTTCATTGTTATATCTCGGTTATATTTTTGTCTTCATGTCGTTCTCAAAATAATATGGATCAGGTCATTTTGTGAAAGCTATAATATTTCCTATTGTGATATGGAGAAGGAAAAGGAATGGAGTTTGTCCTACGATTGATAACGAAAGTCAAAAGGATGCTTACCAAGATTCTTTTCAATGCTAAGATCATTTTGAAGAGCCAAGGAAAGAGATGTGATATGAACTAATGTAACTTAATTATTTAGTTTAGGTAATAAACCATAATTAAACTTTATAATAAGTATTTGTTCAATATTTGAAATAGATAGTTGCACCCAGAGTTTGCAGAAGACCTCGATATATTGGTGGTGTTTGCACTATAGAATTTCCATATCTAAAGCCACTTTTCCTTTAATTCTTCACTATATCTAGTAGAATATATGTAACGTCCCCGGCCACCCAGGCCGGGCCATGCTAGATGAGAGAACACTTTCATTCTCTCACTGCGGAACATACTATAACATACCCAGTATCCAACTGAACTATGCCACATAAATTTTCAAACTGCATGCAATTAAAATATATATACACACAGAACTCTTGCAGAAGCATTATATATTAAACATAAATATACAAATACATCTGTAAATACAAGGATTCACACTGAAATAACAGTAAACATATACATGCAGCATATACAGGAAATACCCATAAAAATAAACACAGTTATAACTGCACATATGATAACCTATAAAAATAAGCACGTAAGTAACAATGCATCATGTAAATTTATCCCACAATTGGCACTTATCTTGGTAAGAATGTCACCAAGTGCGTGCAGAACTACCACGAACCTCCCAAACTAAGACCACACTGTTCATCACTCTCAACAGTGAGTCACCCCCGAGCTGGGACTAAACTCCACCTGGGTAAAGGGATTCCTAACCAGGATAAAGTCTCATAGACAACAGGAAAGACTCTGTCTCAGGTGCCAAATCAAACTAACAACCTACACTCCCTCATTCCCCACATGTCTGTCCCACCCAAGATGTGTGCCCCCTCTCTGCTCAATAGTCCTTCGGTTGTCCCACTTCCTTTTTGGGCTTCAACAACAGGTCAGACAGGAAGTCTCAGAGCACTGTAGCTATAGTTTAACACCTTCAAGAAATCAATTCCCAACAATTCTCTCACCCAAAGAATTGCTCATGGGCCTTAAAAACCGCCTCTTCAATATCCCACAGCCCTGACAACCAGCTTCTTTAGTCCAGATCCCAAGCTAACGAGGTACACCAACATAAAATGGCTATGGATACAGGTTCAGGTACAGTCATGAAGATACGAAGGATAACTCAATAGTGTGTGAATGCTCATGGATGATTGAATAGATGAATGAATGATGGAAGGAATGATGACAAGAATGATGGGAAATGAACTAAGTCTCAACAATATGTATGCATGTCCCCATCTTGACACTTGTCATGTTGGGAGCTACTTTGGCCCACTTGTCCCCAACTTTGGAACTTAGGATAAAATAATTATCCATACTTTATACTTTAAGAAATATTAATATAATATTCATTTTTGGCTTAAGCTCCCTAGCTTATCTCTTTCCTTAACTTTTAGCCCCCAACCTTTCCCTAACTAGTGGAGTTTAGTCCCCCATACTCTTTTATCATGGTTGGTATGCGCGCAACAATGTATTTTATATTAATTATGAGATATATACAAAAGTAGGTGCATTGTCCTTTAGCATCTAGGCTCTCTGGCCTAATACAAACATAAGCCTCCTAGCTTATAATAGTTGGCTCACCAGCCTATAAAACAAAACATATACACAAAGGCTCGTTGGCCTCAATATCACGCGCACTTAAGTTGTTGTGCAAGTTATCCTAGAATGTGCACACTTCATCATTTTACTGTGCAGCACATGTGTGCACTATGCCATGAAAGATGCATAACAAAAAATGATGTCAAAACACCTCACCAGCTTAAGTACATTTGCATTTATATTTACAATTGGGTTCAGTCTTAGGGATATTACAATATAAAATCTCATAAACAACTATTGTTCCAATAATTTATGTCATGAGTAGTGTGGGTCACTATCTAGCACTTAATTTATACACAAAAGGAGATGTCAACAATCCAAGTATGTTGTGTATTTTCCCACCATTGAGTGACCAAACCATGGAGGTGACAAGACTCCAAAGTGATATTATCATGGTTTGATACTTTAGTTTTATGCTTAAAATACAAGAGGGAATCTCTAATATAGGCATCCACTTGTTCCCCATTAAATGTACTTGCAAACTCAAGAAATTTTGTTTTAGGGCCCAATGCAAGCCATAAGAGGGCGCTTTAGATCTTTGATCGATCAAACAATTTGGAAATAAAATGGTTTTTTAATTGGGTCACTTGTATATGTTGTTGTAAGAATTTGTTTTTACTATTGTAAGACTTGTGCTTGTATATCTACAATTGGGACATCATCTCTTTGAGAAGTTTTAGGAGGTGCCATGTGGAATACTTAACACAATAAAGAAAAATAAACAATCTATGGATTTATTGTTTGTTAAGTCATCACACGTCTTGAAGAAAGCTAGTCCCTACATATATACAAGGTTTTATGCCATCTACTTTCCTAAGTTTTGGAAGTCAAGACTACAAGTTTTGATATAAATTGATACAAAATCGAATAGCCCGGACTTAATAGCCTAGATTCTATAAAACAAGAAAGGTATTATTCCATTGTTAATAATTCATTCTTCTATAAAGAATCACGTATTTTATATAAGAATATAGAATATAAACGTCACATTTAATATATATTATAGCTAAATATTTATTACTAACTAATCATTAACCAATTTTTAAGAGTAATTCTAATTATTATTCTCTACATAATCTTATCTCCATTCCTTTATCAATATAATTTTTTCAATATCTATATGTCTTCAAATTGTTTCTATTTAACCCATTAACTTTAAAATTGAGTCTACATAAGAATTGATACATAAAAAATTTAGTTTAAATACAATAGATTTATTCTTAATATCTTATATAAATTATTAACTTGTATAGATTATTAGATAATAAAAAAAATATGAAAGAAAAAAAATAAATATTTTACATTGATTTTTAATTGAGTAAAACTGAAAAAACTTGTGATATTTTGTATTTTAGAAAGGAAAATGTTACTTCACTTAGAATTTCAGTTAAGAATTTTTTTTTTTTTTTAGAATGTGAAATGAAATGACATGACTTTTCCCACTATCACTAGAATGATGATTAAAATTAATAAGAAAAATGAAATCAAAGATGTTTATTTGAAAACATGTATAATCATTGAAAATATAATGTTTATTTAAAATATAAAAGGAAGGCTTCTTTATAATGACAAAGTATAATCATTGAGGATGCTATGAATTTATGGAAGAAGATATAGGGAGGGTGGTTGAAACTACAATAAACATAGGGAAAGTGGTTTAGGGAGGGTGGTTGAAACTACAAAAAACGTAGGGAATTTTTAGGGCTTATAATTGTTGGATACTTAATCTTATGAGGTTGTGCTATTTGTAATATTAATGTAAATAGAACATGTCATAGGTGATAGGAACGATGATCCATTGGGGAAGACAAATAGTCATTTACATTTTTATATATACACCTATTATCTTAATGACAAATACATCAATGTGGAGTTATATTTTCTTCCATTCTGGCTTGACAGTGGTATTAGAGTCACGTTAAATAAATGAATCATTCTCTATCTGTTCTCTCTCCGTGAGCATCATAAATTCCTCCCTGTCTTATCACCTACCTATTGGCACGCTAAATGATTCTTCTCTAGTATGCTAGTCTGTGCTCTAGTCATTCCAGCTTCAACGATCTTCCAATCTTCTAAGATCGTTGGGTTTTCTCATGCACAATTCACTTCCCTAACCCTAAACCTAATTTCTATTGCACCAGAAATGTAGTATGCTATCCCTATTCTCCCTCTAATGGCTTGAGTCACTATCATATTCTCTATTCATTACTAGCTTCTCATCAGATCCTCAGTATCATTGTTTCCCTATCTACTAATAATCCTTGGCTAAGGTTTTCCCATTCCACCTCCATTTTACCATGGAGCTATAATGGCACCACTCCTGGTGACTTATATTCTCTTCATAATAAATATTTCATAGATATATTATTAGTCCCTGCCCTTCAGGTGGTAGGGACTAATAGTAATCGATTTTCCATCCTTCAATTAGTATTGCACACAAACCAAGAATTTTAATCAAAATTTTAAGATTTTCATATCATTTGCGTAGTGGGTCTTGTAGCCTATGCATAGGAAAATCCTTTGTGCGACAAAACCCTTTGTGCAGAAAAATCCCCTACGCAGCAAAACTCTCTGCACAAAAAAATCCTCTGCATGACAACATCCTCTGCACGATAAAATCCTATGCGTGACAAAACCCTCTGTGCGACAAAATCCTCTGCATGACAACATCCTCTACATGACAACACTCTTTGCACGGAAAAATCCTCTGCGTGACAACATCCTTTGCGCAACAACATCCTCTGCGCGACAACATCCTTTGCATAACAAAAACCTCTGCGAAACAAAATCCTCTATGTGACAACATCCTCTGCACAACAAAATCCTTTGCATGGTGAAATCCTCTTTGCAACATGCGGAAAATGAAAGAAAAAAAATCCTTTGCGCAAGGAACTTGCACAACAAGTATTCTTTTGAAGTTTGCAATGATACCAATGACATGGAGTGTCATGATTGTTCCCTCTCTAACCTTATGAAAGGTGATGATGAACCATAATACCTTTTGACATGATATTCACCCTGCCCTACGACTCATCTAGGAATGCCTTGATTTTCCCAAGATCATGTCATGACTTTGAAAAATTTGGACAAACCTCTAACTCTAGATATGAAAATCATGGTGCTAACAATTGGCTCCAATGGGGATGTTATCCTCCTAGTGAGGTAGCAAAGAACTCATAGACCCTGTGCCTATCCATTGGGTTGTTCCCAAACTCAACTTTCCAACTGTAACTTACAACTTGCTCTCTTGTTGACCTGGAACCAATCACACTGAAATCCAAACCTAAACTGTTCCACCACAAATTTATTCTGCAACTGAACCAAACCCAAACTAAAAATACAAACTAAAAATTGCTGAAATAAATGCTCACCATGCTGAGCTTATTCACACCTACCTACCCCAACTACCTGAAAAAAACTACCAATCAAGTAATTTCATATTTCCAATAAAGCCAATCAAGTATCTTCTCATAGAAATTGATTGCTTGATTGTGCTTGAACATAATTGACCCCAGAACATGTGATGACAAGGGTATCTTATAATACTTTTGTTTCTCACAGTGGAGACATGGCTATGAATTTAAATTGAAGAATCCTTCCATATATTCATCTATAGGGTCATAAAAATCATGGATGTTTCACCGATTCCCAAAGCAATCTACAATTTAGTTATCATGCATGAACTGCTCATGTGTATCTTCTACTTGCAGATGTTACTTCAGGTGTGGATTTTCATACTCATTTCTAGAAACAAAACATTTCTCAATCTTGTCATTTAAAGGAAGTTGAAAAGGATCTTCAAAAGACAAGCTTTGATAGTGAAAGTCTTGGGACTAAATTTGACCCTCTAAGGCCTCAAGATCATTCTCAAGTTTGTCAACAAACTCTTCTAAGAAATTGACCTTATCTTTGGAAGAACATTTACATGACTTCAAATACATGGGTAAACTTTTTGAGAAATCCTCTTCAATTTGATCATCATCAAACATGTCAAAATATTCTTTAAACCCCTCTACAGAAACATGATTTTCTACTAACTCTGGTTTTTCCATCCATGTTTCCAAGAAGACAATCCAAAAATCTGTTATATATCTAATAGGCGTAACAGAGAAACCTTCAGCCCAAACTTTACACTTTTCTTGGAACGAGTCATAAAATAGTCTAATGAAAACATCTTCATGTTTGACTCTAAGAAGCTTAGGGAAGTCGCGAAAATTTGATATATGCTTCAAAATCAAACTCAGATCATCTCCACTAAATTTCAGACCATTTCTTAAAAAATATTCATCCTTGGGTAAAGGATTCAAGAAACCATGAATCTGTGAAAAGTCAAAACATGCATACCTTGAAACAATTGTAGCCTGAGTTCTTCATCAAATCCCGTGGAGTCACTAGTACCTTCTTCAAGATTTAAAACCTTCGGACAATGGAGTTACCATTGATACTCTCACATATGCATACAACTGAAAATGGAGTCACTAGGTGGATGGTTTACAACCTCTTTGTGTTTGACTATTGTCCAGCATCAACAATCAGATCTGAACTTTGTCGTTTATCCCAGGGAAAATGCAACTTTCGGTCCCCGACAAAGACGCCAAAATGTTAACACTCATAAATTTCTTTGGGCTGTATCAAAGCAAACCCCAAGGCAACTATTTCAACCAAATTTAGATTGTATTCTGACCTATACAACTAGAGAGGGCTCTCTCATATGTCTAATGACTGGTAATAACTCAAAGGATTCATCAATAAATGCACAGAGGTAAGATTTTGCAACATGACAGGTTTGTTTTTGTTTTTAAAGAGATGGTAGGACAAGCAAGAGAGAAAGTACCATTGGGTAATGGAGTCAAATTCTGAAATTAAAATATTGGGCTAATGACTGGTGGTGTACTCTTAGAGAACAAAGGCAAAGTTGGGGTTATTCTTCAACAATAAGAAATATTTTAGATGGTAGAAGAAAAGAGAAAGGGACAACCAATCACACTAAGAGAATCTAGCATAGGATGAGTTCTCAATGTAACTTTAGATGAAATACATAAATATAGATTACTATGAGCAGAGCATCAAGCATGGATGAATTCTGAACCAACAATCTTTAAACATGAAACAAGTATTTATTGTATGAATGGAGCATCGAAGATGGATGAATTCCAAACATTTACTCTTAGCTAAATACTAGAAAGAATAGAAAATTATGGAGATGAGCATTACAAAGAAAAGACATACTTAAAGCAACACCGTAATGAATCTTTGCTTCATGAAAGCATGATACTTGATACATTTAGCCCATAAAGATATTCAAGAAAAAGATACACAGTCCAATAGGCTCTCTGGCTGAAATCCCCCCCCCCCCC
>CBVK0102698478.1:0-16678 GCA_900067695.1 Picea abies
AACACCAGCCCTTGGTCTGACTATGACTGGACATCCCTAAAACCATATCACCACATTACACATGGCTTGAATGATCCTTTGAGGAAACTTTCCATTTCCTGTGGGTATTAGCCCAATAGGTGGTCTTGTTGGTTTCCTTAGCTTTGTATAGTGGGTCTGTGTAATGTCTTTGAGCTCTTAGGAGAATTGTTAGGGACTTTATGCATATGTTCGATAAATTTGATGATGAGATAAGATTTACATTGCCATGATATCTAGGACTGATGAGCCCCTGGAGGGCGTAGTCTTTGATGTGCAGGACCATGCCCGGCGGATAGGTACCAGAGGATCGGTGCACATGGGGAGATGATTAGCTCGGACCTCCATGGGACTGAAGAGCCCATCAGGTGGCTGTTGGGATGGCAGAGGCAGGACAGAGTTGTGACGAGCCCTTGCACAGAGAAGAAGAAGGACGCCCTCATTAGGACGTTTTGGCAAAGACCTAACCTATGGGGATCAGCCCCTTGCAGATGGGACGTTGACCTAGATGGATTGGACGCCACCCAGGGCTAGCTGGACGATTTCTGGAGCAGAGGGCAGCGTGTTGGGCTTGTTTGGCACACTTAGCAGGCTGCAGGAGCCCCAGGAGGGGCAACGTCTTGCTCATTGGATGACGATTATGCCCCAACAGGGCCAACGTCTCCCCTATAGGGGCCTGACGTCTCTATATTTTTGCTCATTTTTGGCGTTTTAGGATGTAAAGTGACAAATAATTGGATATTGTAATGTCAGCCTTGTCGGCTGTTTTTAATGACCTAATTGTAAATTAAAGGTCATGAGATCATATATATTGAGGACGTTTTCTCCTCATTTTAGATCATAACATAACTTGCTCTCTTGTGAGAGTGACATTTCTAGCTCTTGTTCTTGGTTTATCTTCTCTTTTGGAGTGAGGCGCAACTTCTTGGAGGACTATTTTTTGGCAAGTGATGCTATTTATCATTGGAAGGTTTACAACTAGGGTGTGGATTATGCTTCATTATGAGTTTGTAAGTGTTTTTTCATCAAAACTTCTTGAATGAATGGTTGTTGATCTAATATCTTGCATACATTGTTATCTTGTTATTATTTGCTTAATCCTTGAAACCCTAGGGAGCCAACACACAAGTAGGTTGTGGCTTCATGTCCCCATGATAAAAAGCTTTAAGCCATTTGATTTGAGAAGTTTTAGCCTAGCCATAGCTACACTAGACTTCCTCTTATCTTGAGTTAGTTTTGAGCACAAATTGAAGAAAGAAGGTGTCCTAGGCCTAATTTAGTTTACACCTAGGGTTTGCTTCTAGGGTTTTGAAAAGCCTTGTCTTCTAAACAACACTTTTCAGCCATAGGTTTGTGCTTGTAAGCTAGCCGTTTTGCCAAAGAAGTCTTAAGGAGAGAAGAAGAAGCCTTAGGCCTAGCCTTAGCTACACCTAAATCAGCCTTCTCTTCTTGGGGTTTAGATTTGGTGGCCTTGCCATAGCAACACCATCAAACCCTAACCCTCTTGTCTTTAAGTTTAAGTCTCTCCTAAACCATTAGTCTCACTTCAATTGACTCCATTAACCCAAGGCACTAGTCTAGAAACACTTATGCTTAAACTCTCTTTCAAACTACTTTTAAATTGAAACCCTAACTAACTTAGCATCTAACCCTAGCAACTTGAACTAATCCTAATGAGATGACGTCCTGCTGATTTTAAACTTGTGTTTGGATAGAAAGGTGCGGCCTAGTCATCTCATCATAGCCATAGAGGTTTCACAACTTTTCATTGGTTAAATTAGCCAAAACGTCCACTTCTTGGCTAGCTAACCCTAAACTGCAAAAAGCAACAATATAGGTGACGTCACACCTTCTTGATCTCTTGTTATGCTTGCAACGTTGTGACATTTGTCATCTTCTTTGATAGGTTCTGAGCTATTGACCACATCTATAAGCTTGTTTGATAAACGTTTTGCTCTTTTCCTTTCAAAATAACTCAATAATAGGGTTGACGTCACTCTCTTTTCTGCATAGTGACAGCAGCAAACTTATAGGTGACGTCACATTTGTTTGATCTCTTGTTTGGCTTAGAACGTTGTGACCTTCATCACCTTGTTTAAGTGGATTTTGAGTTGTTGTTTATTTACACAAGTTTGATCGACAAACGTCCTTCTCATTGTCCTTAAAACTGACCTAAATCTAAGGCTGACGTCACCACTATTGCAGCAACAATATTGGTGACACAGCAACATTGTTTATATGAGCTGATTTGAGATATTTATTGCATTGTGATATAATACAAGGATTTAATTGTGTACATTGAATGCCTATATCTCTTATTCTTTTATTGAAGGAGTGATATTAGTCATTGGTCTTTGCTTAGCAATCATTGACTTCGTCAATAATAGCATTTGATCATTCCTCATATGTATATTTGAAGATAGTCATTAATGTTTTTGAAGTACTAACCCACTGCAGCACATATTCTAGTTTTATCTGTCTTGTCTCGCAAACAGGTGCCATCCAGTGGAACAATATCTTCTTTGACTATCTCTATTGGCAGTAATCTGCAAAGGGAATCTATCACTTTGATCCATTATACCTTTAGCCCTTTGGAAACCCAGGTTACATAGGGACGTCTCCCTTGGACTAGCCATCCTAAATAGAAGGAGCTCCCCATCGAGGTGACAGTGGGTGGGGAAGCTCATGTTACGCCGGTTTTAAGCCTTGACTCAAGCTACTTGAACCCCTCCTACAAACCGTGCGATAACATTTACTATCAAAGCTTGAAAAAAGGATAAAATCTTGGAGTTTCAGGTGGCTATCCAGAGCAAGAAGGTTAATCTTGGTTAAATCAGTACTCGAGGCCATCCCAGTCTATTGGTTATCTATGGCTTGGATCCCAAAAGGAACGTTGGAAAAAATAAGGAAAATATGTTTCAAATTTATTTGGGGAGGCCAGAAGGAAAGTTTTGTGATGCCTTGGATCAAATGGAATTCCCTGGCTCTCCCAAAGCTTATGGGTGGATGGGGTCTAAAAAATATTCACTGCTTCTCTACAGATCTGGCTACAAAGACAGGGTGGAGACTTATCTCTTCCAACAACCTCTGGTCAAAGGTCATCCAACAAAAATACATCTATCCAACTTTACTGGAGGATTGGATAAGAAACCCGGAAAAAAGTCACCAAACTGGTTCCATCATGTGGAAAGCTTTGGTAAAATCTTTTGATGTTATTAGTTAGGGTCTAGCCTAGAAGGTTGGCAAAGGGAATTCCCTCAGGTTGGGAAGGGATCCATGGGTTGGTGCAACTGGCCAGCATTTACTTCCCCAAAATCTAATAGAAAGACTTAGTGAGAGAGGCATCTTTCATCCAAGTCAGATTGCAGACGAACAACACTCTTCAATCTAGAGCCAAGGTTGGCAAGATGCACAAGCTTTGAACTTGGAGGAACCCTTCATTCCACCTTGGAATGAGTTTATTAGGGCACTTAAATTAAGCCATATCAGAATAAAAGATCAGGAGGATGAACTTATATGGAATCTCAGTCCCTTTAGGGTATACTCTCCAAAAGAGGGTTATTTTTTTCTGTCGTCTACACGAATCCAACAAGTTCGTGATTGGTGGTGGAAGGGGATATGGAAAGAAAAATGCCCTCTAAAGGCTAGACTGTTCATGTGGTGTCTACTAAGGAAGAAGGTCCCCACATGGGATAGGATGAAGACAAGGGGTCTAGAAGGGTCGGGCTGGTGCTCCCTTTGTAAGGGAGAGGAGGCAACTTTTTTTCATCTTTTTCTGAGATGCCCTTTTTCTATCCAATCTTGGCGAAATGTCTCCTTGGTACTGGGTTCTTCCTGCTCCTGGCAAGGAACTTCCATAGAAGAAGCCTGGAAGTCTTGGGTTCAAAATTCTAGGAACAAAAGGATTAAGGCACTACCCCTTCTCATCATTTAGGGCATTTGGATTGCTAGAAACTCTTCTATTTTTAGGGAAAAAGACTCCCTTCCAGATATTATTGTAGCCAAAAGTCTTGCTATCTTAGCACATTTTCCTCAAGAGAAAGTTTTACCCCCCCTAGACATGTTGTGGAAGAAAGAATAAACCAGACTAGACCTTGGGCTTTTTTCGATGGGACTTCCAAAGACCTCAGAGTCCGATGTAGGGGTGGGGGAGTCCTCCATCTTTCTTCAACTCATTTTTATAAGATAAAGTGGGGATTGGGACAGGGATCAAATAATTATGCAGAACTGATGGCTTTAATGCTTCTTCTCTCTTTTGCTAAGAAAAAAGGGATAACAGAACTTCAGATCTTCGGAGATTCTTTTGTGATTATCAACTGGATGAGGAAAACACAAAGATGCCACAACATTTTTCTTGCTTCTCTTCTTGAAAAAGTCTTTTTAATTACAAAGATATTTACAAATTTGTCTTTCACCCATGTCTACAAGGAAAGAAACGAAGCAGCAGACTCCTTATCTAAAGAGGGCACTTCTATGGCTCATGGGTAGTGGCACATCTTAGAGTTTTTGGATGGCCAGAGACGGGAACACTATCATAGGCCCTTTATTGAGCAAAGAGTTCATCGGGACTAAAATGCTTTAACAGAAAATTTATTCCTTTTTTGTATATTGTTTAAAGTCTCTCAAAGAGTAAGATAAGTGCATCAGTATTTTGGACAAGGCGAACATAAGACACATATCGGTTTATTTTTTGCTTTTCTTCCTTAAGGGGCAGTTCATTATGTGGTTACTGTTATCGCTCAATTTGTACTTATTCCAAAGGAAAAGGTTAAGGAAAGGCAAATTGGCGTAACAAGAGGTTATCCTATCACTGTCACCTCAACAAGATACCTCTTTATATTTAGGGTTGATGGCCCAGGGGAGACGTCCCCAGTGACCTGGGCGTTTGACAAGGCAAAGGTTAAAGTGTCTATAAAAGTATCCCCTCTCACAAGTCACACTGATCAGAAAGTCCCAAGGTTTTAACCAATGAAGTAATGAAGTATACAGATGTACCTGCCCAAAACAAAGCAACAAGAAAAGATATCTTTTGCAAGCACAACTTGTTGTTAGTACTTCATAAAACCATGGACTTTATCAAATAAAGCAGTAGTTGATATATGATGAAGCAAACAGATTTTTTATAACAGCAATGTTTATAAGATAATAGCTTCACAATAAATGCCTTAAAATGGCTTCACAATGACCAAGAATAATTACTCAATAATAGCAAAGTAATAGCATTTGTCAAAAGCTCATTAGGCGGTGTATTAATCAACTTTTCAATTTCTTTTAGGTGTTTTTAGTGCTGCAATAGATGGTTGTAGCTTACTTTTGTAACAGCAGCAAATAGGTTAATAGATCAGTCTATTCTAGGGTTAGGAATAGTTAGTAGAGAGCTTAAGGTAATAGTTTTGAGGGTGGCTTTCATCAATCACTCAATTGTAAGGCTTAGATTAGTGCTTCTAGGCTAAATGGAGCCTCTTTTAGCAGCAGCAATCTTGAAGGAACAAAATGATAATAAGAGAGCTAGAGACAAGAAGGTTAATGATTGAATGTTGGTAGCCCAAGGCCTCAATCACTAAACCTTAGGGGGGAAATGGCCTCTAGGAAGTAGTTAACCCTAGGCCCTAGCGGTTTTCCTCCTTCCTAGTTCAAAGATGAAGTAGATGACGGCGAGATGAAGCAAAATATGCTAGGGTGTTGCAATGGAAAGGCCCTTAGCAACAAAGCTTCAAGAATCGGTTTTCTAGCATAATCTAGTAGGTGAAAGTTATTAAGGCAAGAACAATAACATGTGCTTTAGCCTCCTAGGGTTTTAAGCTAGCAATTTCATAATCTTAGAATAAATGCAAGATAAATACAACCATAACCATTCAATGAAGAATAATTGCAAAAATTTACTTACATTCACCAAGAAGTGTGCACTAAATTTCAGCCAAAAAACCCTAATTAAGGCGCAAATTTCAGACCTCACTTAAGTTTGAGTGAAAGATGATCCAATAATACAAGGGAAAAACGCTTATTTATACAATAAAAATGACCAGAATTAGGTCAAAAAGGTCGACATGGCGAGTTTATATGTAATATCCAGTTTTTACATAAAAAAGACAAATTAAACCTTAAATCAAGAAGAAAAGGTGATGTCATGCCCTTTTAGGGTGACGTTAGGCCTCTTTGGTGAAACGTTGGCTTCCAGGAGCAAAACGCTAGGCCTCCCAAGGCCTCTGGATCAAGCCACACTTGCCACTTGGCACACAACTGCCTCCAAAGTGTCCATCAAACGTTGGGTGACGTCAAGGGTCACAACGGTGACGTCATGGGCCTTCTCAGGCCAACATCATAGTGGGAGGGCAAGACCCCCCTGGGTCCTGGCCTGCCAGGCTATCTCTGGTGGAAGGTCCTCCTCTCTCTCCAGTGCAAACCTCTGACATGTGTCTGCCCCTAGCTGGGTTCTCTGCATCCATCTGGTGGGATTTTAGCCCTATGGAGGTCCGAAATAGTCATCTCCCCATGTGTACATGTCCGTCGGGTGTGACCCTGCAACAACAACAAGTACGCCCTCCATGGGCTCATAAGTCACAGGGATCATAGCAATGTCAATCACGTCTAATAATAAAGTTATCTAAACATGTGCATAAAACCCCCCTTTCCCAGACAAGTGCTCAAAGACGTTATATTATTCTACAAGCCAGGTTTGGAGAGGGTGTCAGGAGGTCTTACTAGGCTAATTCTCATTAGACGTGGGATGTTTCCAGGTGAAGACAAATCCATGCCATGTAAGTGGATGAGGTGGTGTAGGGATGTTTGAGCAATGGGTGCAGTGATGACAAGGGAATATATGGCTTACCTGTGGGTGCCTCTTAAGAGGGTGAGTTGCACCTTGTCATGGATGAAAATGTTTCCAAGCCCATTCAATACCTTTTACCTTTTTATCTTATTGTTTTTTCTTTCAAGAGACTAGTTAGGGGACACTGCCCTAGCGTGGTGACCAGTGGTGACAATGTTACCCACAAGCATTTCACGGAGATGAGAAGGTTGGCTCGTGATGAGACCCCCTTTCTCTTGGCTATGCCACCAAGAGCCACTACCCTGCCATGGTGACCAGATGAATGGTAGTGTCATACCGCTACATGCTCATGGACCTAATAGGCTGGCTCGTGATGAGACCCCCTATTCTCCAACTAGGTTATGATTTATTATTTTATGGTTCTTGTTATCGCGCAATTTGTACTTTGATAGAAGGGAAAGGTAAATGAAGACAAATTGGCATAATGGGAGACTATCCTATCACTGTCACCTCGATAGGATGTCTCTTTCTATTTAGGGTGGTAGGCCCAGGGGAGACGTCCCCAGTGACCTGGGGTTTTGAGAAGGCGAAGGATAAAGGCCAAGTAAAAAGGTTGCCTCTCACAAGTCACCACCAATCAGAAAGTCCAGTTAAACAACCAATAAAGAGATAATAAACCAGAAGTGTACCTGCCCAGAACAAACCAACATAAAACTATATTCGCAAGAGCACTTGCTGGTTAGCACTTCATAATACCACAGACTTTCTCAATAAAAGCAATTGGTTGATCTAACGATGACGTAAACAGAGATGTGTAGCAGCAATAATCACAAGACAATACTTCACAATTGATGCCTTAGAAAAGCTTCAAAATGAGCAGGAATAATCAATCATCAATGTCGTAACACTAGCATTCATCAGAAGCAAATAAGGCAATGCATTAGTCAAGCTTTTCAATTGCTTTTAGAGGCTTTAAATGCTGCAAAATATGGTTGTAGCTTACTTTATTAATGACGGCAATAATGTTAGTAGATCAATCTAATCTAGGGTTAGAAGGTGTTAGTAGTTTGTTCAAAGATTTAGGGATTGAAGGTTGTGATCAAAACACTCAAAAGAGAGAGGTCTTAGACTAGTGCTTTCTCAGGGAAAATGGAGTCAATAAGTGGCTGCAAAAATTTTGAAAGAGAAAAATGATAATGGGAGAGCCAAAGACAAGAGGATTTGATGGATGAAGTGTTGGTAAGCCAAGGCTTCAATCACCAAACGCTAGGGGAAAACGACTACTAAGGTGTAGGTAACCCTAGGCCTTAGTAGATTTTCCTCCTTCTTTAACTCAATGATGAAGTAAAATCGGCTAGGATGAAGTAACAAATGCTAGGGTGTTGTAATGGCAAGGCCCTAGCAATGGCTTCAATAAAATGGCTCCTTGGCACAATCTAGTAGGTGGATAGCAAATTAGAACAAGGACCAATAACATGTGCTTGATCCCTAGGTTTTAGACTAGCAATATAATAAGCTTTAGAAAAATGCAAAGTAAAGATACTATAACCATTCAAGTAAAAGAAGAATTGCAAAATTTCACTTACATTTGCCAAGCATAATCTAGCACATTACCTAGTTGTAGACTTTCCACCAAGAAAAATGCCAAAATCGCCAAAAATAGCCCTCCTTCAACAAGTGCGCACTAAATTTCAATCCAAAAACCCTAATGAGGGCGCAAATTTCAGACCTCACACAAGTGTGAGTGAAAGATGATGATAAAATGAGAGTTTAGAGTCTCTATTTATACAATACCATTGACCTTTAATTATACTTTAGGTCGAAAAAGGCCGGCATGGCCAGTTTACATCAAAAATATTGTTTTACATTAAATGTCACAATTAAAACCCTAAATCAAGCATTAATGATGACGTCATGCCCTTTTAGGGTGACGTTAGGCCCTTTTAGGGCAACGTTGGCCTCCTGGAGAAAAATGTTAGGCCTTCTTGGGCCTCGGGAACCTGCCACACATGCCACTTGGCACACAATTGTCTCCCAAAACCTCCCAAAGCACTGGATGACGTCATGGGTGTCCTGGGTGACGTCATGGGCCTTCTAAAGCCTACGTCCTGGTGGAAAGGGCACAACCCCCCTGGATATGGGTTTGCCAAGCTACCTCTGGTGGAAGGTCCTCCTCTCTCTCCAGTGAAATCCTTTGATTTGTCTCTGCCCCATGTTGGGGTCTCAACATTCATCTAGTGGGCTTTTCAGCGCCATGGAGGTCCAAACTAATCATCTCCCCATGTGTACCTGTCCATCTGGGTACCTGCCATCGGGTGTGGACCTGTAAAATCAACAAATACGCCCTCCATGGGCTCATAAGTCACAGGGATCATAGCAATGTCAATTACATCTAATCATCAAATTTATTAAACATGTGCATAAAACCCCTTTAACCCGGACAAGTGCTCAAAGACATTATACTAATCTATAAGCCAAATTTGGAAGAAACGCTAGGACGTCCTATTGGGCTAATGTTCATTCGATGTGGGATGTTCCTAGGAGAAGTCAAACCTAGGCCATGTGAGTGGATGAGGTGGTAAGGGATGTCTAGGCAAGGGGTGTAGTGATAGCAGGGAAATGCATGGCTTGCCTGTGGGTGCCTCTGTAAAAGGTGAGTTGCACCAGTCATGGATGCAAATGTTTCCAAGCCCATTCATGCCTTTTCTCTTTATTCTTATTGCTTTTTATTTCAAGAAGCTAGTTAGGGCACACTACCCTGGCGTGGTGACCAGTGGTGGCAATGTTACCCACAAGCATTTCACGGAAATGAGAAGACTGGCTCGTGATGAGACCCCCTTTCTCTTGGCTATGCCACCAAGAGCCACTACCCTGGCATGGTGACCCGCTGTTGGTAGTGTCATACCGCTACATGCCCATGGAACTAATAGGCTGGCTCGTGATGAGACCCCCTATCCTCTAACTAGGTCTTATTTTATTATTTTTATGGGTCCCTCTGTTTCTTGCTGAGAAGCTTTTTATTTCTTTCTCGGGGATCCCTGGGCGAAGCATCTCAAGGTTTTCATTCTTTGATTCTTGTCTTTTTCCATCTACTTTTACCCCCTGGGCCTTTAGCCCCTTCTTCCCAGAAGGTAAGGTACAACCCCTAAATATTTGGCTAACCCAATGCCTGGACCAATGTAATCGGATGGATGAGCGGGAAAGAGATGAAAAGTGGTAAGTATGGTGGGAGTAGACGATGGCCTTTCATGAATCCCCCCAGTGGCAACTCAAACCCTATGGGTATCAGCTTACTAGGGCATCATGTCATTCCTCCCAGGTATGGTCAAGTGGAGAGTTATAAGATCCAAGCACCCGTTAGAAGCAAAAAGAATTGAATGCACATATTCAAAGGTTTTGAGGATCAGAGTGACACATACCATGATACCCGGACTCATTAACTCATGGAGCAAGATCCATATCTGCTACAGGACCAGGCCGAGGTGACGGATGTTGCTGCTGCCGACAAAGTGGAGGCGTTGAAGAATGAAAAGATGGGCCCTCCAGGGCCATGTTCAAGTCGATCTGGCTCTCAATACTCCATGTCTAGGACCTGTGGGCCTCGAGACATAATCTCCTTAGTTATCCCTAAACTGGGGGATAACATCTAGCTCCAACTCGGGGACATGTGCTCACCGTAGAGCGCATGAGAACCTCAGCATCTCTGGCATAACCTGTGACCTGCTTGATCTCAACTTAAGACTGTTAGCAATCATTTGGGGTGGTGATATCACCCCCGGCTCATATATAATACAAAAATGAAAGCAAGCATATGTACAAATGTGAATACAAACTATTCTAGCATGAAATGCAAATGGTATATACAATGAATGCAAATGTCTACCTACTTACCTCTACTTACCTATTGGTTGAAAGCTAGGTGAAATCAAACAACCAGTGAAACCACCCTAGCAATGTCTCACAATACCTGCCTTTGTGCTTCATCATAAACCAAAACAGTGATAAGTCAAGCACACAATAAACATGAGTTAGAGAATGTACCACATCATCAGAAACTATAAGGTCTAGCTCATGGAGGCGGGAGGGAGGGACAAAATCATGCCAAGTCACACTCGCAAGGGAATGCTCAATCCATCTCAGAAAGGGATCGTGAAAAGCCAGAGGTCCAATAGACTGACTCAGAGAGTCTGAAGGTTGGTTACTTTGGGAGTCTTCACAATCTGAGGTTTGGGAAGGAAAAAGTAGAAACCTAGAGGATGACTGAGAAGCTTTTAAGGGAAGGTTGAAAGACTGAGATAACATGCTTCTTCTTGAGGTATTCAACCTGGCCTTGAACTTGAGGGTTTGCTTTAGAGGAAACTCAATACAAAAGACATACTTCCCAACTACACCTTTAATGACACAGCGAGGTAAAGTAATCGGAGGTGGCTGCAGTAAGTTGTCACAAGAATCCTTCTTCGGGAAAACGATGTCCTTACTCCTATCAAGATCTGAGCACAGCAGTGGTTGATAATCCTCTTCATGGAATGAATCCAAGTGCTCAGAGGAGTACTCATCAAAATCCTCAAGGTATGACCAAAAATCATCAGGAGAATATGGGACTAGGTCAACCTTGGGTGTTTGGGAAGCATCGATAATTATATCATCTCCTTGTTTCCACTGGTCAAAATCAAGAGTAACCTGTTGTAATAACTGTAAAGGCAACACTTGGAAACGATTCTCAATGTCATAAATGGTGTTCATATCATAACCAACTACATCCCATTTACTTCTACCAACACGTATGAATTCATCAATACTATCAACCATGTCATTGTCTGCATCATAACATGAAGGATTTGAAGCATTTAAGGGCTCATCTAGCTCCTCTTCACTTTTCAAATCATAAAGCAAAGAATCATCAAAGTTTTGGAAAGGAAGGTAACTTACGGTGTTCGTTTCTTCTTGTGTAGGGGCTTTGAGGACTTGGGTGTCTTCAACATGCATCATTGTTTCATCCTCATGAGTTTCCCCTTCATCTTCAACCATACAACAAGGAAGATCTAACTTGTCTGAGGATTCCATTTCTTCTTCCTTTTCTGAATCATAAAACAAGCCATTGTCAAGATCCTAAAAACGACAGTGACTAACCTCATTCTCTTCCTTTTGCGTAGGGGGAAAAGGCTCGTGGATGGCTTCATCAAAGGGAGGAGGGCACATCGATACTTCATCATTTTGTTCAGGTTCCAGCTCCTCAACTGTGTCTTCAGCAATCCTTTGCTCTTACCTGTGGGATTGGAAAACCTCATCAAGATTCTTCCCCTCAACCTCCTGTTGGTCGATGACGTGTTCCCTTCTTTCTTGTAAATTGCCAGTAAAATCTCAAGGGAAACTATTCTCTCCAAACTACTTGAGTATCTGGGGCAAAAGGGTGTCCTTCCTTGGACATAGAGATATTTGCCTCAATTTGCACGACCATGTCTTGAGTTTCGTGGAGTGTTTTTGGCCCTTTTTTATTTAGGAGAAACCCTAAATGCACTAAGAGTGCATTGGTATAGAGATACACGAGGTACTTGTCTTCGGGATAATGGCTTCTAGGAATCTGATATAGCAATCTTTCAAACCTGCCCTCGAAATCCCTGACAGTCTCGTTCTCGGTTTGTCTTATATATTCGAGTCTTTTTAGTAACGTTTGGATATCTTCCAATTTCATACCCCAGTTCCTGAGAAAGGTTTCTTCTAATTGGCCCATAGATGTGATGCTAGAAACATGGAGATTATCATACCATTTCCTAGCATTTCCATGAAGAGTGGAAGAGAAAAGTTTCATTTCCAAATCTTCAACATCATCACTGATAGGATGGAGTCGAAAGAAAGCCCAAAAATCAATCATGTGATAGTTGGCTCTTTCCCCATCACTACTAGTGAATCTAGGGAACCACCTTTCGTACTTCGGGGGCATTTGTCGAGGATATCCCGGGATTTTACTCATGTCTAAAGGTTTGAAGTTTCCCAGGTCCCATTGAGAAGTCATAGTTGGCTTCGTCATTAGTGGAGTCGCCAGATAATTTTCTTGAAATTATCAAAGAAATAAGGGAATCATCCTTAGTGGAGTCACCAGGTAATCTTGTAAGATAAAGATTCTTGAGGAAAGGCTTACCAAAAAAGTGTCGTCTTTGAGGAGAATTGACTCAGTGTTCCCCGACAACGACGCCAGAATGTTATCGTGCAATTTGTACTTTGATAGAAGGGAAAGGTAAATGAAGACAAATTGGCATAACGGGAGACCATCCTATCACTATCACCTCGATAGGATGTCTCTTTCTATTTACGGTGGTAGGCCCAGGGGAGACGTCCCCGGTGACCTGGGGTTTGGAGAAGGCGAAGGATAAAGGCCAAGTAAAAAGGTTCCCTCTCACAAGTCACCACCAATCAGAAAGTCCGGTTAAACAACCAATAAAGAGATAATAATCCAAAAGTGTACCTGCCCGGAACAAAGTAACATAAAACTATATTCGCAAGAGCACTTGTTGGTTAGCACTTCATAAAACCCCAGACTTTCTCAATAAAAGCAATTGGTTGATATAACGATGAAGTAAACAGAGATGTGTAGCAGCAATAATCACAAGACAATACTTACAATTAATGCCTTAGAAAAGCTTCAAAATTAGCAGGAACAATCAATCATCAATGTCGTAACACTAGCATTCATCAGAAGCAAATAAGGCAATGCATTAGTCAACCTTTTCAATTGCTTTTAGAGGCTTTAAATGCTACAAAATATGGTTGTAGCTTACTTTATTAACGGCAACAATAATGTTAGAAGATCAATCTAATCTAGGGTTAGAAGGTGTTAGTAGTTTGTTCAAAGATTTAGGTATTGAAGGTTGTGATCAAAACACTTAAAAGAAAGAGGTCTTAAAATAGTGTTTTCTTAGGGAAAATGGAGTCAATAAGTGGCTGCAAAAATTTTGAAGCAGAAAAATGATAATGGGAGAGCCAAAGACAAGAGGAGTTGATGGATGAAGTGTTGGTAAGCAAAGGCTTCAACCACCAAACCCTAGGGGAAAACGACTACTAAGGTGTAGGTAACCCTAGGCCTTAGTATATTTTCCTCCTTCTTTAACTCAATGATGAAGTAAAATCGACTAGGATGAAGTAACAAATGCTAGGGTGTTGCAATGGCAAGGCCCTAGCAATGGCTTCAATAAAATGGCTCCTTGGCACAATCTAGTAGGTGGATAGCAAATTAGAACAAGGACAATAACATGTGCTTGATCCCTAGGGTTTAGGCTAGCAATTTCATAAGCTTTAGCAAAATGCAAAGTAAAGATACTATAACCATTCAAGTAAAAGAAGAATTGCAGAATTTCACTTACATTTACCAAGCATAATCTAGCACATTACCTAGTTGTAGACTTTCCACCAAGAAAAATGCCAAAATCACCAAAAATAGCCCTCCTTCAAGAAGTGCGCACTAAATTTCAGTCCAAAAACCCTAATGAGGGTGCAATTTTCATACCTCGCACAAGTGTGAGTGAAAGATGATGATATTATGAGAGTTTAGACTCTCTATTTATACAATACCATTGACCTTTAATTACACTTTAGGTCAAAAAAGGTCGACATGGCCAGTTTACATCAAAAATATTGTTTTACATTAAATGTCACAATTAAAACCCTAAATCAAGCATAAATGATGACATCATGCCCTTTTAGGGTGACGTTAAGCCCTTTTAGGGCAAAGTTGGCCTCCTGGAGCAAAACATTAGGCCTTCTTGGGTCTCAGGAACCTGCCACTTGGCACACAACTACCTCCCAAAATCTCCCAAAGCACTGGATGATGTCATGGGTGTCCTGGGCCTTCCAAGGCCTACGTCCTGGTGGAAAGGGCACAACCCCCTTGGGTATGGGTCTGCCAAGCTACCTCTGGTGGAACGTCCTCCTCTTTCTCCGGTGCAATCCTCCGATCTGTCTCTGCCCCCTGCTGGGGTCTCATTATCCATCTAGTGGGCTTTTCAGCCCCATGGAGGTCCGGACTAATCATCTCCCCATGTGTACCTGTCCATCTGGGTACCTGCCATCAAGTGTGGACCTGTAACATCAACAAATACGCCCTCCATGGGCTCATAAGTCACAGGGATTGTTGTAGAATAAATATTTAAGTGGTTATATCTTTGTCATCTGGAACTTACTTTACATTTGCAAGCTTTCATCTATTTTGTTCCTATATCTCGTGGTGTGATCCTTCAAGAAGTACGCATCCACCTGGAGGCATTCTCTTGATTGGGTCTTGAGTGATTTGCGTCTCTTAGCCATTGAAAAGCAGTCCAATGGAACTCTATCTGTTGTGAGCATGCTTGGCTTCATGTGTTGATGATTGCTTTATCTTGAGTATCTTTAATTCCTGCACATGTGAGTAAACTTGTTAGTATATTGTATATCTTGTATCTAGTATTAAATATCTGATATATTCTTTGTGTCTACTTGTATCTATCTTGTTGTAATCTTTTGTAACTTGTAATTATCTTGTAACGAATATCCCCCTAACCTAGTTGACCCCATTGCCCAATCTTAGGCACTAATCTTAGTTGCCCTAGGAAAGGGTCTGACTCTCATACTTAGATAGTTGCATCTTGCATTTGCTGATTGACATCTTAGGCTATATTTCCCTTAACCTTTAACTAATTAAAATCAACTCTTAGAACACTTAATCATAAATCTCATCTAGTAACTAGGGTCTACCCCCCTTGGCTTCCATAGGAGTTAGCCTAGACAGAAGAGGTTCAAGTCAAAGTGACAGCATGGACTTTGATCCTAGGCATTGTACCTCCGAGGACACACTAAGTGAGCAGGACTTAGCTCACGTCTGCAAGTGTGTATAAGGACGGCAACAGGGATCATAGCAATGTCAATCACATCTAATCATCAAATTTATTAAACATGTGCATAAAACCCCTTCAACCCGGACAAGTGCTCAAAGACATTATACTAATCTATAAGCCAAATTTGGAGGAAACACTAGGACGTCCTATTGGGCTAATGCTCATTGGATGTCGGATGTTCCTGGGAGAATTCAAACCTAGGCCATGTGAGTGGATGAGGTGGTAAGGGATGTCTGGGCAAGGGGTGGAGTGATAGCAAGGAAATGCATGGCTTGCTTGTGGGTGCCTCTGTAGAAGGTGAGTTGCACCTGTCATGGATGCAAATGTTTCCAAGCCCATTCATGCCTTTTGTCTTTATTCTTATTGCTTTTTTCTTTCAAGAAGCTAGTTAGGGGACACTGCCCTGGCGTGGTGACCAATGGTGGCAATGTTACCCACAAGCATTTTACAGAAATGAAAAGGTTGGCTCGTGATGAGACCCCCTTTCTCTTGGCTATGCCACCAAGAACTACTACCTTGGTGTGGTGACCAGCTGTTGGTAGTGTCATACTGCTACATGCCCATGGACCTGATAGGTTGGCTCGTGATGAGACACCCTATCCTCTAACTAGGTCTTGTTTTATTATTTTTATGGGTCGCTTTGTTTCTTGCTGAGAAGCTTTTTATTGCTTTCTCGGGGATCCCTGGGCAAAGCATCTCAAGTTTTTCATTCTTTGGCTCTTGTCTTTTGCCAGCTACTTTTACCCCCTAGGCCTTTAGCCCCTTCTTCCCACAAGGTAAGGTACAACCCTTAAATATTTGGCCAACCGCCCCTTCTTCCCACAAGGTAAGGTACAACCCTTAAATATTTGGCCAACCCAACGCCTGGACCAGTGTAATGGGATGGATGAGTGGGAAAGAGATGAAAAGTGGTAAGTATGGTGGGAGCGGACGATGGCATTTCATGAATCCCCCCAGTAGCAACTCAAACCCTATGGGTATCAACTTACTAGGGCATCATGTCATTCCCCCCGTGAGATCGGAAGAG
>CBVK0102698486.1:0-12577 GCA_900067695.1 Picea abies
TGCTGGATGAGACTGTCCAAAGATAGGAGTGCCCCCAGATGGGAAAGCACTCGGTGAAAGAGTGTTCGTACCACCCGCCCCATTCCAAGAGAATGGTGACGGACCTACCGGAAAATTTTGCGCAGGTTTCCCTTGACTCGCTGCTCCAAGTGAACTTGTGTGTGAGGGTTGCCCGGCGGTCTGCTGATGCGGACCACCGAGCGAAGGGGACGACGGAGTAAGATGACCTCCAGCGTAAGGAAACGTGTTGAAAAGGGCATGAGTGCCCCCAGGTTGGCCTTGCAGAGAAGCGTTTGAGCTTCCTGCCCCCAGACCCGAAGTCTGTGAAATGGAAGAAGTGAGTGCAGGAACAGTACCTGAACTAGGCATCCCGTATGAAAACGGAGAGCCTGTCGCACTAGATGTAAAGGGGTTTGTGGCCGCCGCTATAGATGGCGTCGGACCACTTTGCGATGTAGTCGTGGCCGGGGCCATGGTGCTCCGGACCACCGACGATAAGTTAGGAGAGGCTTCTCCTGTGGTGACAACAGTGATAGGAATGGAAGTAGTCCCAGTTGGAATGATCTGTTCCATGACTAGGTCAGGTGATAATAGGCGTTCGTAAGCTTCGACTGAAATAATAACAAGCGGCCCAAAATCGGTGTTTGAGGTTTCAACTGCGCCAAGATTGGCCGTCGTTGCCTCGGGGGGTTGTTCGGGATCGAAAGCCCCGGTTGCTTCGAAAGACCCAAGATGGTCTAACCTTCGCCTCAGAGGTGGCGGGGGTGGCTCTAGTATCACCGGCGGCAGGCCCAGAAGCCTTCGTGACCGGCGGAGCTCTGAATCCTCCACTGTGTGAGAGAATTCATGACACGCTAAGGCAGTCTACACGACAAACAGTAACACGCACTAAAGAAAGCCCCTAGAAGATAAATCAAGCAAGCACTATATTAATTGGAAGAGCAGTTACCACAACGAAGTTGCGGCCGGGGCCATGGTGCTCCTGACCACCGACGGTAAGTTAGGAGAGGCTTCTCGTGTGGTGATAACAGTGAGAGGAATGGAGGAAGTCCCAGTTGAAATGATTTGTTCCATAACTGGGTTAGGTGATAATAGGCGTTCGTAAGATTGGATTGAAATAATAACGTCTGGCCCAAAATTAGCGTCTGAGGTTTCAACTGCGCCAAGAATGGCCGTTGATTCCTTGGGGGGTTCTCTGGGATTGAAAGCCCCAGTTGCTTCGAAAGACCCAAGATGGTCAAGCCTCCGCCTCAGTGGTGGCGGGGGTGGCTCCAGGATAACCGACGGTAGGTCCAGAAGCCTTCGTGACCGACGGAGCTCTGAATCCTCCACTGTGTGAGAGAATTCACGACACGCTAAGGTCTTCTACATGAACAAATAGTAACACGCACTAAAAGAAATCCCCTAGAAGATAAATCAAGCAAGCACTATATTAGTAGGAAGAGCAGTTACCACAACCAACACTAGAGTACCTTACCGGTGCAAGTGCAACTTGAATACGGAAGCACCCTCCGGGTCTACTCTACAAAGCGTTGGTGCGAAGTCCGCCCTAGGTACCGCGGTATACCCCCACAGTCACCTGTGTAAGTCCCTAGAAAAGATAGGCAACTAGTTTGCCAGCATGTGAACAACTATCAGGCGGGTACAGTCGACAGTACGAAGACCACAATGAGCAGGGTATCAAGCCCAAAACCTGTCAAGGGTATCGAGAGAAAGTGTTCCGGAAGATGACTGAGGACCTCGAACGGATTCGAGACCCATGAAGCTCCATGGCAAATGCTAACGACGGAATCCCTTAACAGATCCTCTATATGTGTTCTCCACCACGCTCGGTCCAGCTTTGGAGGGGTTATCTCCGCTGCCTTTCCTTACGCGACCTCGTGTTTATCCCCTGTGTTAGAGGGGGGTCCTGAATAACTTTCCGTAACTGGACTTATACACTCCCTAATGACAGACTCCAATGTTTGTTTTGGGTGGCCTTGGATAATTTACTCTCCAACCTATTCCAAGGCCCTATTCTTAAGCTAGTGAGTGCACCCTACAAACAGAAAAGTCTACTTGATTTTATTAAGCGTTGCTTTTAATGGGTTTTTTAAATCTCAAGGTGCGGAAGTGAAACTGATGGTGTGTAAAACAGACTCAAATCAAAATGCACAAAAATGCTTGGAAACTAACTTTTTCTAAAATGCAAAACCAACAACTTTTCAATGAAAAGACTTCTTTTCTTTTTCAGATTTCACTAAGATTTTATGCGATAAATGAAGAGAACTTTCACTCAGATCTGCGAGCTACTTATACTAGACATGTACTGCAAAAAATTATGCAAAAAGACTTCTTTCCGAGCTACTGACGCAACAACAAAACCTTCAGACCAAGAAGACAATGAAAAAGGGAGATTTTTTATTTTATTTATTTATTGCAAAATAACGCAACTAGGAAAAATGATGACAAGGTAAAAACCAAGAGAATCAAAAGAAAACTCTAGCTTAAAGCACAGATCGCAAACAGAATAAGAGCACCAAAAAGCTGAAAAGCAATCAAGACACCACCGATTCAAACACTTGCCTAAAAACCATGAAATAAATATTTTTTCTCTTTTGTCTTTTCTATCAAAAAATCAAATCATAAGCTCAAGCTAAGGAAGAAATGCCCTAACCTACTGACTGTGCAGCCTTAGACTCTAAACTTCTGAGAGGAGCTCTTCTCACTGCAGGAGAGGATGGCTGCCCCACCCAAGCTGAAAAGCTACCTAACAGACCCGCGACTGTCACCAATACAGCACGCGTGTACCCGCGTGCTGTTCCACTACAGAGCGCGGGTATCCATGGGCTAGACCTAAGCAGGCCGCGGGTATGTCTAAAAACTAAGATAAAATCACACACAGAGAGTCTAGTCCTGAAAAAGGCTTCTGGTACTGACAACCATAGTCTCTGACAGGCTGAGATGCTATCTACTTCAACAGAAAAAACAAATTTACAAAAAAGAAAAACCAATGTGAAGAAACACAGAACAAGAAAGACTGAAACACAAGACTATAAACCAATTCAGACCCAGATAGGATCCAAAAAGCCCCCTGAGAAGATAAAATTCTGATAGGGGAAGAGGGGACTGCCTCTTAAACTTCCTGGTCACTACACGCTACTGAAACCACTACAGGACGCGGATATCCGCGTGCTATAGAAGGTTAGGGCACGGGTCACCCGCGGGCAGGGCTTCTACAGGCCGTGGGTACCTCTGTGTGTCCCGAAAAGAAATGTCGAGCGTCAGTCAAGGAAAACTGGTATTGATGACCAGGTTCCCTGCTAGCTTTCGACTTAACAGAAAACAAAAATAGCAAAGAAACAGAAACTTAATTCTTTGAACTACCAAAAAGATCTTTAACCAAGTCCGGAAACCCTAAGAGTAAGACGCTCCCCAGTGGAGTCGCCAATTCTGTTGTGGGATAATCTACCCTACGGACCAATAAGCTAGGGATCTAAACTTATACGCAGATCATGACCCTTAAGATTTAACTTTTAACCTCCTACCCAAAATCTCAACCCCTTTTCTCAGACAAACACAGGAAGAATGAACTAACCTTTTTTACCGACGGTTGAAGTAGATCCTCCATTGAGCCTTTATCTCCTTGCTGCTGCTACTCCTTCCAAAAAGATTTCCTGCAATCAAGACAAAGCTACATGTGCATGCTACTGATCTACTAGGGGGTTAAAGATAAAACATAAATCAAATAACATAGATGAGACTCATGTATTTGGGACGGGAAAAGTATCTTTTTCATTAATCTCAATATGAACCAACTTACAATGATCTCTGAGATCGGCCACCGTTCCTCGATCCTGATCCTGGGCTCCTCCTCTTCTTTCTGTCCTCCAACTACTGCTGCTTGAGTTTCTCCTAAAGCTTGAGGCAAGGCTAAAGGGTTGGGGACAAAACTGACTTGGAAATTTGGCAGAGTTTCTTTGCTATGATTTTCTCCTTTGAATAGTACCCCTACCCCTCCTTTTATAGGATAGAAGGAGCTAGGGTTTTAGGCGAACTCTCGGCCATGCATGGCGAAGAGTTCTAGTTAACTGACAAAAAGCCTCGTGTCCCGGCGGAAACTTTCCTGATTTTTTGCTTTCTTAGGTACCCGCGGGCTGTAATGGGTTAGTCCGCGGATACCCGCATGCAGTAGAAGGTCAACAAGCGTTCCCCCACGCCCAGTGAAAGGTTAGGGCGCAGATTGCTTGTTTTAAGTGGTTTTTTGAGGATTTGTTCAGCATGGCTTTGGCTAGGAAGAGGCATGAGTTGGCCTGATGCCAGGTAGACCTGTGTGGTGCATTTTAGGGTTATAACAGAAGCTGTGACTAGGAGGCTGTAAGAAAGGTCACAAGTTTGAACGCAGACAGATGAGTTCCTCGGAGGAACACTTAGTCATTTCGCATATTTCATCAGGAGGAACGGACGGTCGGTATTCTCTAAGGAGGAGCCACGATATCCCATGAGCCGTTCGATGATATGAAGGTGCAGGGAAGATACGCAAGTATTCCCAAGAGGTTCGAAGCTCAGGAGGGGTAGATTCGTTGATCCGAGTCACAAGGACCTTCAGATTTTCACATGAAATCGCATATCGGGGTTTCGTAGGTCGAAACTCCGTAGTATTGCAACTAAAATCGCGAAATCGCGATACACGATATCTTGACAGTTACATAAACAATGTGGGGCCATAGGAGTTGGTGACATGGATAGGTGGCGCTTCATATCGGGTTTTCGTAGTGTGTTGGGTAATCGGCATATCGAGACTCGGGAGTCGGAGTACCGAGTTGCTTGATATCGCGAGTGGCGAAATCACGATAGGGAAAACCCCGATATGAAGAAGTCAACGTTGACTGGTTATCAGGTGTCGGGGATTCGAAAGTCCAATTCTCGATGACAGACCCCGTGAAGTCATGAAGTCTGATCCTCCGAGTGCAGAGAGGGGATTGCGAGAAAAGTTTTGTGGGTGCAGATTTCCTGATAGGGAAATAGAACGACATTAGAGTTCTTTGGGCCGAGAAGAAAGGAAGATCATGTGAGCGGATGTGCTTGAGGGCACGTGCTGCGTTAATAACTCTGTAACATACCTGGTGTATATGATCACATACATGCAAACCTTCCTTATCTTTAACAACAAGAGACTAGAATTTTCATAAAACTTTACTTTAGTCTCACATGACTAATTTTGGATTAGTCAACAACCCTAAATTGCAATTATAATGACTATGTACCTATATTGAATAAATATCTAAAAATAGTACATAATGTTCTTCAGTGTATTGTCTTCAATTCCTCCAGGTTTCATTGCTTGGAACCTCCCAGAAAATGAGTTATAGCAAAAATGGCATACCTTGTTGAATTTTGTCTTATTCTAGAGATTAAACTTGTATAGACCTCCCCACAATATATATATATATATATATATATATATATATATATGGTACAAAAATACTATAGACTATACTCTAACCAATACATTTGGTCTTACTTAATTTGGATGTTTTATGAATAAGTTATAACGTTTTTCCCAAAAACACTTGTTTTAGACTAGTTCCAGGACAAGTCACAAACTCTATTTTCCATGGAGTGTAACTCCCAAAATGAAATGAACCATAAGATGAATTTTTTATCATAATTACTTGGATATGTTTTCTCAGTGGACTCCATATTTGTTTGTCTGAGTCATTGTAGAAAAAACATTATTATGAAAATGGTGAGATGGACTGTAAATAACATACCTTAGAAAGCATCATCAAAAGACTTTATCCTCCCTTGAATTTCTCCCTTGTTTACTTCACCTTGCCTCTGAAATTCTACTTAGATATCCTTTGGTTACCTAAGTCACTTGTAGATATTCAATATACTCAATGGATACAAATGGGAGACCCTTTCTCTCTTATTTATACTCTCCAAGTATCTTCCTCTAGAAGTATCCACTTAACCACCTTGTCCACTTAGTCACGTTGTCCACTTAACCAACTTTGTCCACTTAGCCACTTTTTCCACTTATCCATTTTGTCCACTTAGCCACTTTTTCCACTTATCCAAGTTTTCCCACTTAGCCACTCTATCCACTTAACCATTTTTTCCAGTTAGCCACTTTTTTCCACTTAACCAACTTTGTCCACTTAGCCACTTAATTGTCCACTTAACCACTTTGACTACTTTATTATTTAAATAATTTATCTTTACTCAAAAATTCTTGTTGCAACTAACTTTTATATAATTATTCAATTCATAGCTTCTTTTCCCTTAACTAACTTCTTGTTGCAACCACTTTATTATTTTATTTATTTCTTGGTCAACCACTTTGACTATTTAATCTTCTCATCACAACTACTTTACCATAATTACCAAACTCACAAATTCTTGTTGCAACTAATTTTTTTTTAATTACTTTCTTAATGAAACAAATATACCCATGATTAACTCCTAGTTTCACCCACTTTGACTAGTCAACTTCTTCTAGGAGTTTCTATAGTAATTTGACTTCTTTGACTTCTAAGAGCTTCTAGATAACTCATGAGGGTTCTCCAACTTCACAAGGCCATAATTCTCTAACCGTGAGGAGTTATGTGACGTTCCACATATCACTAGAAATAATATGGCATGTACTATACATATAGAATAGTATTACCTATAAATTCATTGATATCCATGCCATTATACCTCAAATATACTCGAGTCCCTTACCCATGCCTTTGTGCTACTAGAATTCGCTACCAGGATTCTCCAAGGGTTGACGTCAATCACTAAGGGTTGACATAAATCTACAATATCACTCTCCAATAGTTGTCATCATTGACACCCAACAATCCATACCAACTGTCCATCAACCTAACCCAATTGTCTGACAATCTCCCCCTTTGGAATTTATGGCAACACCAACTTGATGGAAACAATTAGTCATGATAAAATTCATGCTTATACTCCTCACAAATGTTCATATATCTCCCCCTTTGACATCAATGGAAAAGGGTATCTCCCTTTGGGGTTGTTGCCCTTGACTGAACTCTCCTTGGGGTTGCTCCCCTGTCTACATGCCTTTGATTTTTCTTTGTGTTTATAAGCCTTTGATTACTCTCTATCCCTTAATATGAATACCATATCCCCCTTTGAAAAAGGGTATCACTTTGATGCAACACTGAAGTCATATCACTCATTCTTCCCTTGTGACAATCTCTCCCCCTGGAAACATGCCTTTGTTATCTCTCTCCAAGCATCTAAATCTCTATCATGTATCTGATGAATCTCTTCCCCTAGAATCATACCTCTATTCTTACCTCTCTGTTTGACAACTTATCTGAATGATATTTATACCTATATTTTTGGTTATGATTCTCTCTCTTGACTTCTCTGCAAGATGTTGTGTAGAAAAAATATAAGTCTTCATGTACATGTTTGCTTTTGGATTTATTTTCCATTGGTGCTTCCTTGTGTAATCATTTGAAATATATAAAAAGCATTAAAATATTCCGGTGTGATTATAATCCATTATGATAATGTTCCTTTGTCTTTGAACCAATCTCTGAACCAATCTATGAATCCATGCTCTCATCTACTATCATATATCTTTCCAAACCTACTAAGTGTTCTTACGAATCCATCTCTGTCCATACTGTCCAAGAATCTGCTACAAAACTATCCAAAATTTTGACTCATATGTCACTGTAATATCATGAAGTATTCACTACTACAACTGATTAATCTATAATATTGTACTTTTGCTAACTAACTACTCTGAATTTGTCTACTCAAACTCTGCAAGCTGCTCGAAGGATGGTTCTCTGATCTGTCTCAGATACCGCATAGAATCCCCCTGTCTATTAATTATATTACCTAGGAATCTCTATGACAGATGGCTTAGAACAATTCTTTCTCTGATGCAGATTCATCAATATCTTCATCAGTAGATTCATCATCTCTCTGAAATCTGACTTCTTTCTTTCTGTCTGTGGATTCATCTTTCACTACAATACCTGAAAGTACAATCTCTTGAAACTATTCCATATTTACATGTCCTCCTTTTCTTTCATTTCTTTTCCAAACCTTTTTGTATCTGACATCACCATTTTTCTTTGTAGATTTGTCTTCATCTCATTTTATTGTCAATCTTGCGATCTCTGGGAGATGGTCTTTGTTCACTTGTTCTTCCTGTTTTCTTATCCATACTTTCTTATATATGATATCAATGTTCTCTTTCATGGAAGTATCGATCATGATTCTACAATCACTAGCTATGTGTCCATAATTATGACATTTGTAACATTCAATGTTACCTGGGGCCACATAAGCATTTTCTTGAACATTTATTTTATAATCTCTGCAATCTGCAACCTTATGTCCAAAGTTAGTACAATAAAAACAAT
The DNA here is from genome assembly GCA_900067695.1 of Picea abies. Classification (NCBI taxonomy): domain Eukaryota; kingdom Viridiplantae; phylum Streptophyta; class Pinopsida; order Pinales; family Pinaceae; genus Picea; species Picea abies. Next base: position 8,385 of record CBVK0102698486.1, read on the forward strand.
GACCATAAAATAAATTCACATACCTAGGAGTGAATGATCTTCTTTGTGGTTTAGTTGTTACACATTATTTTGGTCACCTCAGTGATCACCTGACCTCATGTGTTCATGTTCCCTAAAAATATTAAAAGAGTCTTTCTACATGAGAAAAGTAATTTGATTTCCTCTTCCAGAAACCATATGAAGGAAGGTCTTTTCATTCTACTCTATCCACGGGGTGTGATGATTCTTGATCATCACATGTTTCACCTTACTTGGACTGTGGCATCATCATAGGATGCTAGGTACATAGGGTATGATGATGCTTTAAGCTTGGGAAAAGTCAAGTTTCACGAATGTTCTAGAAGGGGATCTTCTAGAAGATGAGGTGGCCTTCGATCGGTTTGGATCTTACTGGCTTCTTTGATTTGGTGGGATCATAATAATATCCTCATCCATATCTCTTTCACACTATATAAATATGGATTTCTCATGCAAAAGGTTAAAGTTTAATAGGCTAAGAATTGTATAGAGGGTTATACTTCAGATCATACTTGAGAGCTTCATTTTAGTTCATCAAGTCATTATGTATCTTCTTCAGTCAAGGTTCGAGCAAAGGTGTGTGTGTTGGAGAAAAGGGCCATTCAAAGGGGACCTCGCAACATCAAGGCTTTGGTTGTAATCTCCACTTTCCTTTTAATATGATACAACAATATGTTTCTTTCCCATAAAACTAGTCTTGTTTTAATGTATGATTCCTTGATCACATACATAAGTTCTTGTTGAGTATATTGTGTTTCTTTCACTTTGGTTGGCTTGTGTTTCCTTGCATATTCAATATCAAAGGAGTATCGGAATGGAGATAGGATGGAAACAACAAGAGGAAACGACATTTAAAAGGTATGTTTTCTATCTATTGTTAACTAGTAAACTCAATAATTAAAGCTTAGGGAACGTTTTATATTATGTTCTGTTTTGTTCTAATTTCCAATGGGATATAGGGAGATCTATTTATGTATGCATTTACTGATTAATCTGATAACAATAGTCTTTCTTGAATTATCATGATCATGATTGAAGCTTCTTTGTGGCTTGAACATGGATGGTCTTCTTGAAGATGTATCTTTATTAGTTTTCTTAGATTCTGGTTGACCTTGATTCCTTCCTTTGAGTACTTCTTCATAACTCTTTCTATTTTCTTCATTATTCTTTTCTAGAAACCTAGAGTGCTTCTCTTCATTCTCTACAACTGATGTTGATGTTTCTATCTCTTCAACATTCTTGTTGAGATTGACGTTTTTACTTCTCAATGTGACAACTTCTTCTTCAATCTTCTCAACCTCTTCTTATTTCTTCATTACCTGAGACTTCATGACTTCTTTTGTTCTCTTCACTTCTTCAAGATGAATTTTTAATGTGATTATTTCTTCTTCAAGTGCTTTCTCTTCTTGACCAAACTCTGAATCAATTTGGTTTAGATCGTTAGTTATTTCCTTAAGATGATCTGTCAATATCTTCAGTCTCATTTATGCTTCTTCCTTTTGTGCTACTATGTTGGCTTCCAAATATTGTTTTTGATCCTTAAGATTTTCTTCGATATTTCTGGCTTCTTCTAGCTGAGTTATTAAGTTATTGATGACTTGTTGGGATTCTTAAAAAATGTGAACACTTTCCTTTTGTTTCATCAATTCTTTCTTGAGTGAATTGTTTTCTTCTCTTTCTTTTCTTAGTTCATCTAAAGCATTGATTAATTCTTATTCATAATTGTATTCTTTTTCAATTAGTTTTTTTTGTCTCATTTCATTCATGGCATTCCATTTCAATATGTCCACATTTTTCACAATTAAATCAAAACAACATACTTCTGTTGATTATGTACTCTTCATCTTTTGAATCTATTTGACATGTTGAACATATTTCTTCTTGATCTGTATCTGCATCTTCTTTGGAATTTTCTGAATTTTTGATGGATGAACAATGTATATCATGTAACTTATCCCAAATTTCTTTGGATGATGAACATTTACCAACATTTTCTCTTACTGGATTAGGTAATTCTTCCCAGATGAAATCCATTTCTATTTTGTTATTCTTCTTCAATCCTTATTGGTTGCATCCTTTTCCCTTTTTGAACTATAATATCCTGTAACAACTGATGGACAAATATCATACCCATATGCCTGTAAAAATACTTTCTTCCTTTTTCTCCATATCTCATACTTTATACCATTCTGACCATTAAACAATGGTACTCCATTCTTAGAATAATCCATCATATCCTTCTAGTGGTTAAGTTTTTTCCAGAAGGAACCGACTCTGATACCACTTATTGGATTACTGAGAGGGGGGGTGAATCAATAATCAGAAATTATACCAATTATTAATCCTTTAAACCACAAAGTATATTATTTTACTTATTCAACCATTTTCATATGTTCATCATCAATATATTATTGTATCACAAGCATTAACATTCATCAGTGCATAATAAACAATAATAAACACATCCACACAATGCATAGTACACCAATATTTACATGGAAACCCAATGCGGTAGAAAACCACAGAATGATTTTCTTATATGTCAAGAAATACATTCAAGGAAGCACTAACTTCCAATTCTCCAGCTACAACTGGAACGAGGCTCCAACCCCCTAGTTTCTCAAGCTACAACCTGAGGTAAGCTCCAAATCCCCAATTCTTTGGCTACAACTAGAAGGCGGCTACAACCCCCTATGTTCTTTGGGTACAAACGAAAGGTGGCTACAACCACATGTCCTTGCCCCATCCAACCACCCTGAAATAGAAGTAGAATGATGGAGCCATGATCACACTATCACTATGAGATATACTATTGTAAACTTTTACCAATCAACTTGCACCATACAACCTGTAATAGCCTGTACCAATAGCATGTGACAACATGTACCATACATCAACCTGTACCTCAACTTGTACCATAAACAAGTGCATCAACCATGCACTAGAACTCTACAAATAACCTGTAACAATAACATGTCCAAACAACCTATATGCAAGATACCAGATATATAAAATATGCAGAACAGAAATGAAATGCTAAAAATGACAAAATAACAGTAAAATATCCAGCATAATCTTCACAATACACAGAAATGATATATGAAATAGCAACAGAAACAACACTTTGATTCAGATAGCAATGTTCACAGGCCTAACATGTCCAAACAACCTATCACAACAACCTGTCTCATCAATCTTATCAACCAAATCATATCTACTCACCAAGATCAATCACCAAGACAAATCTCAACCATATGCACAATATCACCAAGATATGCATCAACCAAGAATAAAAAAACAACTCATAATCATCACCAAGATCAATATGTGCTTCTAATAATAGACCAAGACAAATATACTACATCATCCATAAACTATGTGTCAACAATACTACTAATAGTTTCCTCCAACCATGTACCAACTATGTACCAATCATGTATCAACTATGACTCATCAAGATGCACCAACATCATCAACTATACACCTCATGTATGTGCCAACTCATCAACTACTTGTCTCAACCATGTACCCAATATGTACCTCCACCATATACAAATACAACCATCAAAATTTCTCTATCAATACATCACACTATCCATAACCAAATATCATAAACCATTACATCAAACCATGTGCCAGAACCTCACTGTTATACAACCTCTATTTGTAACATACCTCAAACAAAATCCCTCATCAATTTCATCATACAAATCTGATTTGTAACTCTATAACATACCCGGTGTATATGATTACATACCTGCAAACCTTCCTTAACTTTAACAACAAGAGACTACCATTTTCATCAAACTTTACTTTAGTCTCACATGACTAATTTTGGATTAGTCAACAACCCTAACTTGCAATTATAATAACTGTGTATCTGTAATGAATAAATATATGAAAATAGTACACAATGTTCTTTTGTGTATTGTCCTCAATTCCTCTAGGTTTCACCACTTGGAACCTCCCAGAAAACGCGTTATAGCAAAAATGGCATACCTTGTTGAATTCTGACTTATTCTAGAGATCGAACTTGTAGAGAATGCCTCACACGGTATGTTTGTTGTATAGATATGAAAATGGTACAAAACATACTGTAGATTGTACTCTAACCAATACATTTGGTATTACTTAATTTGGATTTGTTATGAATAATTTATGACGTTTTTACCCGA
>CBVK0102698505.1:0-14330 GCA_900067695.1 Picea abies
AAGCATCTTCCTATGAGGGATTTCACCATAAGGGGACCACTTTGGAGTTCATCCATTTCTACTTATTATCAACCATGACAAGAAAATAACTAGTCATATTTACATCAAATAATATTGGATCCATTACCCAACCTTTGTGCTACGGGGTTTTCTTCAAGGGTTGACATCAATGACAACCAACCTTAATCAACACTTCAGATGCTAATTAGATTAGAAGTGGAATGAGGAGTGGCTCAATTGAAAATCATGAGGGCTTACAAGGTGATCATAGATTAGGAAAATGGTATAAAAAATAAGCAAAACATGCTACTCATCCCAATCATGGAAAGAACTATAGAATAAAAGGAAAATTGTAAAAAAATATTTTCAACATGTATATAGAGAATTGAACATTGAAGAAGATACCCATCTAAAAATTCCCTTGCTATGCTTTTAGGTACATTTAGGAAATAATAAAATAAGGAAGTATATCAACCTACAACCATCAATTGATCCATATACAACTAGTTATTCTCTAATGAAGGAGAATACATATGAAAATGGTGCAAGTTTTGTGAAGATAATGATGATGAACCAATGGTTCTAAATGACAAATCTATGTAAACCCATGATTGTGGTTGTTTATGTCAAAATCATGTTTTATATATTTCATTTTTAGAAAAAACACAAAAGAAACTTTTTCGTTTTTTTATAGGGCTCTTTAAGAAGAAATATTGAGTGCTCAAAAGCACAAACCATCGTATATTTTATATTTCTAAAAAAATAATAAATATTTTGTTTTTATTTGGAAACACACACATACACTCAAGGATTATCTCAATTAATTGGTGTCACTACCATGGTGTTGTCAGTAATAAGATATATTGTACATGTCCCCAATTTGATTCCCACAAGGTTAGGTATAATAAGTCTATGTCTCCCTCTTTACACTAGGTACCATTCTCAGAATGAGGAGAAATTCCCAAGATTTTCTAAGGAATGTGTGTGTGTGTGTGTGTGTGTGTGTGTGTGTGTGTGTGTGTGTGTGTGTGTGTGTGTGTGTGTGTGTTGGCACCAATAAGGAGGACATCCCCATTATGGACTAGCAAGCTTATCAATACACTATTACCTTAGATTAGTTAGAGCCAACAAGGAATACCTTATACCAATGAGAAGGTTGGAAAGGTGATGTCATGCAATTGACCTTGGTTTGGCTAGCTAAGAAGACCTTGTACTAACTATCAATGTAAATTAGAGAATTTTTCCCTTGATTAAGCAAGGAATACCTTGTTCTAGTTGGATCCAAAGAGGTAGTTTGTTATCCTTCACTTCATCTAGGTGTAGACAACAAAGAGGACATGATTAGTTGGGGTCAGCGAGGTAGCTTGTATCCTTCCCTTGCTCTGGTTGTAACCAGCAAGGAGGACCTTGAATTGGTTGGAACCAACAAGGTAGCCTGTTATCCTTCATTTGGTCTAGTTTTGGCCAACAAGCAAGACCTTGATTTGGTTATGGCCAACAAGGTAGCTTGTTATATTTCCCTTAATATGGCTATATCAAACAAAGAATGCATCGATATAGTTAGGGATGTCAATCTAGATTAACTTTGTGTCTTTGGTTGAGAGGGAGCCAATAAGGAAAACCTTCAACTAGTCAAGGCTAGCAAGGTAGGTTTAGTTCATAACCTAGGTTGGTTGGGAGCCAACAAGGAAAATCTTGAGCAAGTTGGGATTGGAAAGGTGTATTAACTTCATACCTTTGGTTGGATTTTATATAGCAATCATAACCTTCAGTTAGTTGATTCTATTAAGGTATATTAATTGGGTGCACTTAATTAGTTGGGATCCAACAAGGAAAACCTCAACCTAGTCAAGGCTACCAATGTACATTAACCATATGTCTTTGGTAGGGAGCCAATAAGGAATACCTTGAACTAGTCAAGGCTAGAAAGGTGGATTAACTTTGTACCCTTGGTTGGTAGTAAGACAAAATGGAATACCTTGGTCTATTTATGGCTACAAAAGTATATGAACTCTATACCCCTGTCTATTTGGGAGATAACAATGATGATCTTGATATTATTGGGTCTAGATAATCAAACTAACATCTTTCTCTTTGGGTAGCTAGGATATTGTAGGGAACCCCTTGAGATATTTAAGGCTAGCAAGGTAGACAAATATATTTTCCCTTGAATGGATAGGATCCTGCAAGGATAGAGTTCAATTATATGGGACTAGCAAGGTGGATTAATATCCACAACCTTGCTATGGTGGAGGGCCAGAAATGCACTATCAAATCCATAAATAATGGTTCTTGATATTTTTGTGAGTGGATTTTGTTTGCATACCTACTTGTATTTGACATACATAATACCATTATATAAATTCCCTTGGTGTCTTTGGGATTATGATACCATGTTATATGTTTTTTAGAAGTGTCTTTAAAGGTGTACTCTTTTGGTAACCTGATATTTTCATATTTGCATATATGTTATTTATGTATTTTCTTTGTGTTATTAAATTGATAATGACATGAGAAGTCCATATGATATCTAGGTTAATAATGATGATGTAAATAAGAATAAGTTACTAATTAGATATTGATTTAGTTGTAGTCAACGATGATCATCTACTACAAACATATTTTTCATTCTCTATTGGAGATTGGAAGATATCGTAGCTAGCATGAAGATATGTGATAAAGTGATTGGTTACCAGTGTGGTGAGGATGGTGTTAATGCCATATTTTTGTTGCAAAGAAATTAAGGCTTGATGTCATCCTTGTATTGATAAGAGTCAACAAGGAAAAGAATTACCCATCGTAGCATTGACCTTGTGATGGTTGGGACCAAATAGGTGAAGAGTAGATAATGTGTGGTGAAATCCCTTCATATCGATGAAAGATAACAATGAGGTAAATGGAGTAGAATGATGAAATTGTCTAGTTAATACCAATAATTTTTAATTTCATTGGAATATACTACCTATTATCTAATAATGGATATCTAGGGAACAAATCATTTCTCAATAGTGTTATGTCAAGTGAAGATGAAAGATGCACCGAGGCTAATGTTTTTCTAAGGGGAAGGGGAATATAATACCTCATTTTGTTACCCTTCAATTGTTTTCTAAATACTTTTTACAAGTGGATATTTTACTTGTGTTGATATATTGGTCTTTGAAAAGAAAGCACCGTGTGGTGTATATTTTGCACATATGATGTATGCATGGATGTATGTTGTGAAGGTTCCTAGTGGAAGGCTAAGGCCCCACTAGCGATTGCAATTAGCTTACTTAAACTATATTTATTTCCTTAATTTAAATATGAATTTATGATGTAAGCATGAAAATTTAATATAATATAAAATGAAAGCATGGATGGATGCAAAGGGATCATTGTGGGAGAGTTGTGATATGGTAAGAGGTTCACATTACTAAATATTTGAGATGTAAAAGGTAGCTTGAGCATATATAAAATCCAAAGAATAAATTGACATCTCATTTTCCATAGATATTAATGCTTTCCAACCTTGTCCCTTGATATATATACTTCGATCTAAGGGTTCTCTTCCTTCTTCTCTCTCCTTGAGCTATATGTTAAGAATTGTAGTTAAAATTGCATAGAGATTTTTTAAGAGAGAGAGGAAGAAACAATGTTGTCAGAGGATAAGTGCCCTTGTCATATCAATTTAAGAGCATAGGAATTGATTGTGAGATTTGGTATAAAAAAACATTGATTATATTACTCCCATGATGCCACGGACTTAGGTTGAATTGTGAATTTTTATTAGTATCAAACATGTGAAAATTTTGATGATCCAAACTTAAAAATTCCTTAGGTACAGGTTTCAAAATTTCAAATCTAATCAAGAGGATCACATTTCAACTATTGTTTTGGATAGACTTGGAGAATATAATGAGAACGTCACTCTCTTTCCAAGGAAATCTCCCTTGTAGAAGAAGAGTGGACTAAGAAATCTCGCAATGGACAAGAAACAATTCTTCTATTTCAAATTTCTAGTAATTATGAACTTTTATCTATTTATGCTTTATTTTTAACGCTTGACCACTAACAATTTTCTTCCTAAATTTTGCAATGTTTGATTTCAATAACTTATATCTTTTATATTCATATTTTTATTCTTATTTATTACTTTGTATATTTTGATATAATATTTTTTTTACCTTCATCAAATAAAAAAAGAAACACATTTTAATTAAATGAATCAACACTTGCCCATCATGATATCATAACATGGAATGATTTTGTAACCATTTAAATTAGTATGAGTTAAAACTTACAACAGATTTGAAGAAATAGATCAGCATTTATCAATCTTTTGAAAACCAACAAATCATAACATATCATTATTTTGTAACCATTTTAAATTATTACCATTTAATACTTATAATAGACTTGTATCATCCCTATTTGAACCGCAATGCTATACATTGTTTGAATTAATGAAATAAATGTATGAAAGAGTTAAGACATCTAGTAATTAACCTTATGTAAACAGCAAGCATTAAGAGGATTATGTCATTTTAATTGAATAAATAGATCTAATTATTATAAAATGGACATGAATAAATATATTAATGTAACATAATAGTAAATAAGAGGATTATGTCATTTTAATTGAATAAATAGATCTAATTATTATAAAATGGACGATGAATAAATATATTAATGTAACATAATAGTAAATGTGCATATAAACATGTGGCATAATGGGAAAGTAAGAGGACTTTTACCATACCCATCTAGATTCAAATTTAATGAGGTTCGTTCTGACGAGAAAGCAAGGGGGTTTTTAAGCCCATCCAAGAAAACATGCGATATGGACATAATGGGTATACCCCTCAATTTATATGGGGCTGAAAATGTACCAATAACCTCACTCTCTCTCAAGTGCTTGAGGATGGGATAAAGTGTTCCAAAATAAATCCCTAAGGGTTAGCTCAATTGGTTAGTGTTATTATTACCAAGGAATTTGCAGTGATTCGATGCATTGTGTAGGTCTCCAGTTCGATTCACACAAGGTTAGGGGAACTAAGACTACACCACCCACTTTACACTAGGTACTAGCGTCGGAATGTGTAGGAAACCAATTAGAAACTAAATATGTATTTATAATTCCATGATGATTACAATGACAATTGGACACCAATCTATACTCCATGAAATAATTGGGATGTAACCTTTCACATGGATATGTTGTCCTTTGAGTTATTACAATAATTAAATAAAATTATATTAGGTTTATTACAAGTCATCCTCACTTGAAATGCTTCGACCTCAAAGCATGGGAAGGGATAATGATTCTATATAAAGTATTCATTTTCCACAGTGACCTCGTCTTTGCGCAAATTCTTCCACTTGATAAGGTACTCATTGAAACTTCTTGAATGAAGGAATTTGGTCCTAACTTATAATATTCCTTTAGGTTTTAGTGTTAATCTCCTTTCTTCGACCAAAAGGGGTAGTTATTTTTGTACAAGAGTTGTTGGATCCAACTTATTATTTAAATATGAAACATGGAAGACATCATGAATTTTCCTTTGTTTGGTATTTTTAGCTCATATGCTACATGTCCAACTCTCCTTTGGACTTGGTAAGGGCCACAAAACCTGGGAAAAAGTTTATGATTTTTGTAATTGTGGGTGAATTTTCCTTATACAATTTTAGTTTAATAAACACATAGTCCCTTACTTCAAATTCATGGTTAGTTCTTTAAACCAACTTGTTACTTAATTTGGTTCCTAGATTGCTCAAGATAATTTTTTAGGATATGAAGGATTTTTTCATAAGTTGTTAAGTATTTTTTTACAGCGGGAACTTTGAATTTAGAGATAACATATTCTTTTATTGATGGTGGAGGATATCCATATAAGGCTTCAAATGAAGTCATTTTGGCTAAAGTGTGATATGTGGTGTTATACCACCATTCTACAAGATGTAGCCATATGTGCCACTAAGTTTGTCGATCATTCACAAAATTCATGAGGTATCCCTCAAGGCATTTATTTACCACTTCAATTTGTTAATTAGTCTATGGATGGTGTTAAGTGTTGGTTAGTTTGGTTCCTACATGGTGGAATTATTATTTCCAAAATTTACTAGTAAATTTGGGATCCCTATCATTAACGATGAATTTTAAGAGACTATGGAGTTTATAAATATTTTTCACATAGCCATCAGCGATTTGACAATTACAAATATTCTATCATTTCCTTCTAATGTAGGGATACCCATGATAAATTCCATATAGACCTATATCCATTTTTTATCTAGGATATGAAGGGGTTGAAGGAGACCTAGAGGTGTGACTAATTCAAACTTCGGACACCAACAAGCATCACACTCTGCTACATATTTATGAATATCAGTGTTCATTTATTTCCAAAAGAAGTATGGTCGAATATTGTAGTATGTTTTGAAAAATCCATCATGTCCTTCAAATGGGGAGTCATTATTATTTTTTAAGATTTGTATTTTGAATTTGGAAGTGTTGGGAAAGTATATTCTTCCTTTGTACTAGAGTAAATCATTCTCCCGTGTAAATTTGGAGTGTGAATCCACATTGTTATTAACTTCCTTGATTATCTTCTTGAACTCTGGATTTTTCACGTATTCGACTTGAACATCAAAAATACATTCAGGAACAACTATTGAAATTGAGCATAGCGTAACATCCCCTTCTTATTTTCTTGATAATCTATCGACAACTTGGCTTTCCTTGACTTCCTTGTAGAGAATTTCAAAATCAAAAACTTGGATTTTGCTTACTCATTTTAGTTGTTTTGATTATAATCTCTTTTGGTTTAAGAAATATTTTAAGTTATTGTGGTTTGTTTTGACCAAGAATTTGGCTCCAAAGAAATTTTGTTTCATTTTTACCAACGCACGAATGATTTCCAACATCTCCTTATCATGAGTAGATTTTTTCTGCTCTATGGAATTTAATTTCCAACTTTCCAATTCAATGGGGTGATTTTCTTTCATAAGCAATGCTCATATCCTAGTTCTTGAAGCATCACATTCGAACACAAAAGTTTTAGTGAAATTTGGGGCAGTCAAAACAGGGATGAAAGTCATTAAATTCTTCATTTTATTAAAACGGGCTTCATCTTCATCATTCCAACCAAAGGAGTCCTTTTCCAATAGTGTTTTATTCGAGAAACATTTTCTGCATAATTCTTTACAAATATTCTATATCCTGTAAAACCAAAGAATCCTTGTAAAGATGTGATGGTTTTTGGAGTAGGCCACTTAGTAATTGGTTAGATATTCTTTGGGTCCACCTCAATTCTTTTTTCCAATACTACATGGCCTATAAGTTCTATCTCTCTTATTTTGAAACTACATTTAGATTTGTTTGCGTAGAAATTATTTTCTTCTAATAGTCTCAACACAGTCTCCATGTGCTTAAGGTGAAAATTCCAATTTTTACTATAAACAAGTATATCATCAAAGAACACAAGTGCAAACTTTTTCAAGTGTGGAAAAAATATATCATTCATTATTGCTTGGAATATAGTCGAAGCAATGGGCAATCCAAAAGGCATAACACAAAATTCATATAGTCCCTCATGTGTACATAAGGTAGTTTTTGGAATGTCCTATTCTCGTATTCATATCTGACAATAATTGGATTTCGGGTCAAGTTTTGAGAAATACTTAGCTCTGTGGAGTTAATCTAATATTTCATCCATAAATGGAATGGGAAACTTATCTTTGATGGTAATTTTATTCAATGCATGATAGTCGATATAGATTTTTTAGGAACCATCATTTTTCCTTACTAGTATGATTGGCGCTAAATATTGGCTCTTGCTTTAGTTTATTGTAGGTCATAGTTTAATAATTCTTGAACCAGGTGCTCAATTTTTGTTTTATGTTGATGATATTGGATGTAATACTTCCTCCTAACTAGAGTTGATCCATTACTTAACTCTATGATATGATCTCTTGATGATGTCGAGGTAAGGCCATGAGGTAAGTCTTGAAAGACTGTATTATATTTATCGAGCATATTATCAAGACCTTAAGGATATTTTGTTTCATCATACATTCCTTCCATTGAATAAGAATGTAAAATATGCACTCGAGCTCCCTTTTGAATCATTTTCTTCATTTTGTTGGGTGAAACTATTTGAGTGTGTAAGTTGTTGATTCCATGGAATTTGAATTTTTTTCATTTTCATAAAATATTAGGAATTGATTTTGTAAATTCAACCTTATTGTCCCGATAGAAGCCAACCATTGGGCTCATAAAACATTTTTTTCCCCCTCAATCACCATGGAATACATCGTAGATATTAACTTGTAGTCATAAATAGTCAATTCCACCTTATTGCATTTCCCATTGCAATATGTAGTTCTATCCCCCATAATTGTAATTTAGAAATCGGAGGTAGGGTAGAAAAAAAGGTTTAATTTCTTTGCAATCAATGTATCTATAAATTGTGTGAAATACCACTATATATAAGCATCGTTACTTTAGTTTTCTTAAAGTATCCAAAGACTTTGGAAGTTTGGGGTTATGTAATACCCATCATTGCAGCGACAGAAAGTACTAGTGTGGACTTATGTTTGTTAGATCCTCATGGTCAGTTCCCTCGTCAAAAGACTGTGTCCCTATATTCCTCTTCCTTGCTGATATCACGAATATTGTTATTTTTTTTTTCACGTAGAAAGAATCTTTTGTCCTTGCATTTATGCCCTGGACTCCAATTGGGTGCATTGTATGTGAAACACCGTCTCTTTTCAATCCTTTTATATGATTGTGACTTCCTTAGATGAGGAGGGATATATTATGAACTTGAATTCTCAGGCTAGGGGTCAAGGAATTTCTAATAGGACTTGTTGTTTTCTTCAATGAGTTTGGTTTTTCGTCATGCTTTCTCAACATCCTTGGGATCTAGTTATCTAAGATCATATTATATTTTACTTTTCAACCCTGTTATAGAAATATTTAGCATAATTTTCTCTTATATGTATGAAACGTGGGTGGCTAATACATACATATCATTAAAATATTCATCCACTAGGCCTTTTTGTTGCAACCGAGAAAGCCTAACAAAGATTTCATCTTCCTCTATATCTTGGAAACGTTTATAAAAATGAATATGTCCCAATCTCTAGTTAGCCCCTGAGATTTGGAGTTCCACCATAAAAAAACAAACATGGGCCAACTTATCCAAGTGCATTGATGTAATGCTAATTTTATTTTCTTGATTAAGTATGTTATGATAATTGAAATAATTTTTTACTTTATTAATCCATCTCAAGTATTCTCTATCATCCTCATTGTCAAACTTGGGTGATGTTATTTTTTCCTTGTGTGTAGAACCATTAAATGAATTTGAATTGGATGATTGGTTTTTTCATGAAAATGATGTGTGAGAATTTGGATTGATCATTCCCTTGCTACCATTTTTAATGCTTCGAGCTCCTCTTTAAGTAGCTTGTAATCCAATGTGGCATACCCAGATCCCATGTTGGGCCACATCACTACACCAAATATACATAACATAATTACGATACCATTTAATTACGAATGCATAAGTACAACATGACAAAAATGACTCATGCAACTATCAAAAATTTAAAATCGTAAATGGGGACCATTTCTCACAGATAACAGTATTCAAACACACAAAACATGGAATAAACATAGCATTCAAGGACAACATTAAAACTGTAAATAGACACAATGACCAGAACAATTATCTTTATAAATGTTTACACAACGGGTTGCAAATGATGGATGTTCCACATAACCATAGACTCATTTTCTCAAGTTCACCCATGAGCTAGGGGTATGAGTCCACAAGGAAAAATAGACACATGTGGTTGGATATTTTCCACTAGAACAGCCCAATCCCCAGTAAATTCACAATGATATGACTCCTACAAAAATTCCAACAACCCATCTCTCTTCCCCATCAGTTTCCTTTTTCTCCCATACATGTTTGACTCTCTCACAATGCCCTAAAATGATTGTACCCATCCCATGTTTCAATAACTAGGTGAGATGACTCTTTCAGCCACTTATTGCATGCATTCAATGATACAATTACCATCATGAGTGTACCTAGACCATGCTCTCTTAACATTCCCACCAACCTCCTACATGCATTCAATGATTGGTTTTAATAATTCAAAAGAGGTAATTATTTAATAACAAAATGAATTGTGGAGGTGACATAGGATTCTAGACATGTGGATTTTCCCCTTGGACCCCCTCTTATCCCCCTCTCTTGTGGAATCATAGCCACCAATAACTCTGTCCTTATCCATCTATCGTCGATGATGTATTTTATTTTATTATTTTTCAATGTACAATTTTTACATATTACATCACTTGGCCCTCTGCAATTCATCATATTTACAAATATGCATTACTAATATAGGGATCAAAGCTTGGGTGTTACATTCCCCTCCCCCTATATTTTGCATCGTCCTAGGTGCACATCAGTATACAAGTGTACATGTGTATATATACATACTTTACATATCAATACTTGATACTTTCATAGTTTAATGACCCCTATAGAAATTCCAACCATCAACTATATATCCCCTCAAACTCCACAACCCAAGGAAGTGTACCCCCTTCTCTGCACTACGATCCCTCGGGCTATCCCACTTCCCTTCCAAGGATCCAACACAAGTTGGACAAGAAGTCTTAGAGTTGCAGTTTCAGGTATTGGGTTGTTATATTCTTTGCAGTGAAAGTCTAGTCGAGGTGGATTGTTTGGAAGAGACAGTCGAGGTCAAAGTGTTCAATCGAGAAAATTTGAAATTAAAATAATCGACAGCAAGTCGAAGAGGTCAACTGACAAGAGGTTGAAAAATGGTCATGTGGAAAACAACTAAAGACCGAATGAAGGTCAACTGGTAATCTGACTTGGTAGTGGACTATAAAAGAATTCTGAAATTCACAGGATTTGTAGCCAATGATATGTGTGGATATGTAACCATTTTTGGGAGCCTTTATTTAGGTTGTTTCCTACTTTATAGCATATAAATAAGGCATGTTTTAATGTTTTAAAATCTAATCTTTAGAGAAATCATTTTAGAGGTTGTTGGTCATGTAGATGTAAGTCGAATTGGTTAGAGGGTTGTTATTGTGTAAAGAAATAAGGTATGATGTGGATTATGTCTTAGGAGTAGACCAAGGTTAGGCATGTAGCCTTTTATTCTGAATGAATAAAACAACAAGAGAGAAAGATGCTCAAGGAATGTTTGTTTTCCTGTTTGTGTTTCCAGGGTAAAATCTTTGTGTATTGTGTGTTTGCTTTGCCATATCTCTTATAGCTTAAATCTTTCTTCCTCTCTTATGTTAGGTTTAGCATGGAAGTTTTCTATTTCCTTACATGTAGTATCATAGCTTGGTTTAAAAACTTCAAATATGAGCTAAACCCTAGGTCCATTAAGATTCGTAAGTCATAGATATTTAAAGTTGTACTTAAAGAATGGAAAGTAGCTCGAGAATAGATATTGAAAACTTCAATGGCCAAAATTTTGAGCTTTGGAATCTTAAAATTTAATATATCCTTGTAGATCGAGAATAATGGGAAACATTCTATCCAGGTACCATTCCAGTAGGTATTCCAATGGAAGAATGTGAGAAACTCGAGAGAAGGGAAAGGTGCAGATTCAGTGTTGCTAAATGTCTCAGGTGAAGATTCGACCAAGAAACTGTAGGACAAGTTGGGGAGATTATACCAATCAAAATCCTTGGTAAACAAGTTGTTCCTTATAAAGAAACTATATCTGATGAGGATGAGTGAGGAAGTTTTGGTAATTAAGCATTTAAATGTATTTAATATCATAATAATGCAGTTATCTTATGTGGATATTAAAATCATTGAGGAGGAGAAATGTATTAACATGTTATGTTCTTTGCCAGACTCCTGGGATATCTTAGTTGTGGATATAGGGAGTAATTCAGCCACATTAGCACTAGAATATGTGGTTTCATATCTACTATCATAAGAATGAGAAGAAATAACATGGAAGGATCGACCAAATATGCATTAGTGGTGAGAGGTCGATCGGTTGACAGAGATAAAGGAAAACTCTCTAGTATAAATTCTAAGTTGAAGGGTAGATCTAAATCCCATCTTCAGTCGATGAGAGGATGATGGAAATAAAGAAAATTTGGGAATTGCAAAAGGGGTTACAATTCAAAGAAAATGGAA
Source organism: Picea abies (assembly GCA_900067695.1). Taxonomy (NCBI): domain Eukaryota; kingdom Viridiplantae; phylum Streptophyta; class Pinopsida; order Pinales; family Pinaceae; genus Picea; species Picea abies. Next base: position 12,192 of record CBVK0102698505.1, read on the forward strand.
TTTAGTACAGGATCCGATGAGAAGCAGTCGATTGAGAGAAAGACGACTCCAAATAAGGGAGGCAATGTGTACTTGGCGTCGAACAATACACAATTGGATCAAGATGTTTGGTAGATAGAATTAGGAGCATCCTATCATTTTACACCACATATAGAATGGCTCTACCAATATGAATTATATGAAGGAGGAGATTTTTTCATGGGGGACGAATCAGCAACCAAAATTGTTAGACGGTGAAGAGTATGACTGATGTTGCAGGATGGGAGCAGTAGAAACCTTCCAGGTGTGCTACATATTTCGAGTTTGGAAAGAAACATGATATCTATCAGTAAGATGAGTAATACAGGAGTGCACACTCTATTTCAAAAGGATATGTGCAAGATGGTCAGAGGTGTGATGGTATTAATGAAAGGATTATGGATTGGAACCCTATATAAGTTGTTAGAGAATGTCAACTCGACTAGATGCAACACCATCGATGTTCCTAAAATCGACTTGACTTGACTCAAATCGGGATGAGTCGATTCAAACTAACTTAACAAGTCTTCATAAATTCAACCTAACCATTCTATGGCATGAGAGTATGGGACACATTGGAGAATAAGGACTTTGAGCTATTCATAAAAAAGGTATGGTTGAAGACTTTCCTTAATGTAATTTAGAAGTCGAGTTTTGTGAACAATGTATGTATGAAACAATGTCGGGTGAGGTTCCCATCTGGAGTGACAAGGGCAAAGGGTATTATAGAAATAGATCATAGTGATGTGTTTGGCCCTATTTCAGTGCCTTCACTTGGTGTATCCATTTATTATGTCTCCTTCATAGATGATTTTTCCAATAATACATGGATATATTCCATGAGGAAGAAATTACAGGTTTTTGAGAAATTAAAAGAGTTTAAGTCTCTTGTATAAAACCAAACAATTAAGAAGATCAATGTGTTGAGAACTGACAATGGTAGTGAATTATGTGGAAAGTATTTTGAGCAGTTTTGCAAGAAGTGTGGCATAGCATGGAAAAACACCACACCATATACCCCACAAAAAAATGGATTTGTCAAGAGAATGAATATAACATTGATGGACAAGGCAAGGAGCATGCTCAATGTTGTTGGGATCACACAATAATTATGGGAAGAGGCAGTCAAAACTACAAAATATCTAATGAACATGTATCCTTTGTCAGATCTAGTTGACATGACTCCACATGAGGTATGGTCTGGTAAGAATCCTTCGGTCTCACATCTCAAAGTATTTGGTTGTGATGAATTTGTGCATATTCCCAAGGAAAAGAGGAGCAAGTTGGACAAGAAGGTATTCAAATGTATTTTTTATATATACAAAGAAGGAATGAAAGGATATAAGCTATGGGATCCTTCATCAAGGAAAAAAGTGTATAGTCAAGATGTGGTCTTTAGAGAAGTTGGAAGGAAGTCTGAGTCTGAAGTGATGGTTCAAACCGAAAATAATCCATAGAAGGTCAGGTTTTAATTGAGGAACGAAGAAGATGATTCAAATGAGTTGAATGAATCAAATGAAGAGGTGGAACATCCAACCTTGGTTTTAGGTGTTCTGAATGAGTGAGAAAACCAGTTGAAAGTTATAGTCCGCCCAACTTCTGTTTTGCATTTGTCTTAACTGCCACTGAGGAGGATCCCAAGTCGGTCAAGGAGGAAGTCAACTCGAAAGAGAGTAGACTCTGGAAGGACACCATGGTTGAGGAAATGGAATCCTTGCATAAGAATGAGACATAGGATTTATTTGAATTACCTAGCAGAAGAAATATCGTCAATATAAAATGGGTATTCAAGAAGAAGATGAATGCACCAGGTCAAGTCAAGAAATTCAAAGCTCAATTGGTAGCAAAAGGATATTACCAAGTTGAAGGAGTTGACTTCGATGATATTTTTTCCTCTATTGTAAAATTAACGTTCAATAGAGTACTTATGTCTATGGCTACAACATTTGATCTAGAAATAAAACATATGGATGTGAAGACATTGTTCCTACATGAGGACCTGGAAGAAGAAATATGCATAAAATAACCTGAAGGATTTGTAGTAAGGGAAAAGAAATATTTGTTGTGCAAGTTGAAAATATCCCTTTATGGTCTAAATAAATCACCAAGGATGTGGTACCA
>CBVK0102698513.1:0-11156 GCA_900067695.1 Picea abies
AGTTCATCCATTTCTACTTATTATCAACCATGACAAGACAATAATGAGTCATATTTACATCAAACAATCTTGGGTCCATTACCTGACCTTTGTGTTACGGGGCTTTAGTCAAGGGTTGACATCACTGAAAACCAACCTTAATAAACAATATCTTCTCTCAATTTTTCTATAAAGAGTTCCACGACACCCACTAAGCATTGTGCTCATTGGGAATAATCATAGGTGAGCTAGGAAGAGAATGCAAAGAGTATGTGACCAGTGGGGAAAAACTTGCCTGATAGACATGGGAAGGAACACCTTGGGTGCATGATGGTGACATGTGGACCCAAGGGGGCATGCTCCTCACTTTAATTATGACGAAAGATGAATACCTAGGTTGCATTAGGGAAAGGATGGGATGACTTAGGTGCATGCCCAAGAAGTGGACCCGTCTACCCTTGACAACATGGGAAATTTGGGGAGTTTGATTGACCCCATCGACACACCCATGATGATTCAAGTAAGTTGGCTTAAGGAAATTACATGAGGAAAGGGGTGTTCTAGTATGAAAGGACACAATGGTTCATGGGTGCATAGGTTCAAATGAACATGAATCGATGAAAGGGAATATATGTTTGAATTGGCACATCGGTCCATAAAGGGACACAACACCCAAAGTGGTGCGACGGTTCTTATTAGAGATAGTTGGAGTTCATATAAGAAAAAAAGGTGGATGATCCAAGAAAATAAAGGAAGATAGGGAGACATAGAGTCATGCATTGAAAGGTGAATCTCGATATGAGGTATAAGGTGCTTAGGTGGGGTGTAGCATAGGCTAAGGTAATATGGTGTGATAGAGAAGTTTGGGTGCGAAAAATTTGGGAAGTTTGAATAGTTCTGTAGAATGGGGCAAGTCATGAGACTCTGCCCATATTTGTAACCGGGACAATAACACCCTCTTTGTATTGTATTGTATTGTAATATGTTTCACAATATAATAAATCACTTCGTGTGTTAGGCACCGCTAGTGTCTCCCACACTATATTTGTGTCTCTTGTGTTTCACATGTTTCACCATTATATGATAGAATGACTAAGTGTTAGATTGTTAATGAATTTTCTAAGTATACAGTTGATTTGCACAGAGTAGGAGTGTGACTTGTTCATATCCTAGAACATAGTATGGGTATGCTCTAGGTGAAGAGGCATAGTCTGGGAAAAGTATCCTTGGTGTATCCAAGATGTCAAGTGAGAATCATTGTGGTGTCGCATGTCTAAGAGATGTCAAGGTTGGATTCGGTTGTGACTCTTGGGGACATGATAGGTGGTATCCGAGTAGTTTGGAAATAATTGTGAAGAAGAAGCACACATTATGTTAGTCTTTGGATGGTCCACGGGAGGGTCAAACCACAGTATACAAATTGGTGCAACTCCTTGGATAGAGGTAGATGAAGTCATATGGAAGAAGCAGGTTGTGGATGACTCATGGGAGGATGAGTCAATTTTCCCGTTGTGACTTGAGATAGAGGGGACTTGGTTGGAACAATGTACCAAGATCTACACGAACTTATGATGACGCACCTTGGATCCAAGTCAATATGTACCAAGGGGTTCCCCCACATAGTTTGTGAAATATTGGTATAATGCAGGTATGGTGTATTGTGATTTTGTTTGTCTTTTTCACTTAACACAAAAATAGTGGCATGGATTTGTTTGAAGTAGGTTGCAAAAGCTTGGTGCATTGGGTGCATTGGGTTGAAAAGTAGTTACCCAAAACCATCATTTATGTTTTGTGGATCTAGTTATCAACGAAAGAAAAATACAAGCCTTGGTTGACTAAGGGGCCTTGCAAAGTTTTATAAAGACAAACGTTGTGAAGAAATTGGGACTTAAATTTTCTCCATGTGGAGCTACGGTGAAGGAAGTAAAATCTAAGGTAAGGGTAGCCACTAGAGTTGTCTCCTTAGTTCACATTTGGCTTGACAAGTTGGAAGGTTAGACTAATTTCATAGTGATTCCTATGGATGAATTTGAGGTGATCCTTGGGAAAGAGTTCCACAGGGGGACACATTCGATCCTTAGGCCATGGATGGACAATATGGTTATACTTGGTGAACATAAGGCTTGGGTTGTGCACACAACCGCAAGGAAGTTTGGAGAAAAGGTGCAACATGTATTTTCACTGAGTATGAATAGAGCAGTAAGGCAATCAAGATAACAGATTTATACAATAGTTGTTGGGGAAGTTCAAGAGGATGGAGTGGGGATGCCTATTCCACCCTAACTTGCTGACTTATTGGGTGGATTTGCAGACATAATTCCAAATGTGTTTCCAAATGTGCTCCCACTAAGACACATTGTTAATCATCGTATAGATCTAGAGCCAAGACTGCAACCACTGAAAATATCTCCTTACCAATTGTCTTGATCTGAGTTGGAGGCGTTGAAGTGTAAGTGGACATAATTGATTGACGCGTGATTCATTTTTCTATCCAGGTCACCATATGGAACCCTAGTTCTCTCTTAAAATAAGGAAACTTCAAAGTTGAGGATGTGTTGGGATTATAGGGATTTGAACAGATAGACAATGAAGAACTAATACCCACTGCCTCTAGCCACATATTGCTTTGACAAGTTGGCCAAGGCCAAATTATTTTCAAATCTTGACTTGTGACATGAGTATTATTGAGTGAAAATTGCAGATGGAGATGAGGAAAATATACTAATGGTGGTGATGTATGGGAGCTATCAGTTCCTAGTGATGTTGTTTAAGTTGTGCAACTCCCCAACAATGTTTTGCACATTGATGAATGATGTGTTGTGGCCATTTTTGGACAAGTTTATTGTGGTGTATTTGGATGACATTGTGGTGTACAACAAAAGTATGGAAGATAACATAAATAATTCGGCACAGGTCTTTGAGGCACTCTGTAAAAACCTATTGTTCTTGAAGAAGTCCAAGTGTGTTTTTGGGAAAACTAAGATACTATTCTTGGGACATTGAATTGGCCAAGGATAAATTTGCATGGACCCTGAGAAGGTCAAGGAAATTAAATATTGAGAAGATCCATAGATAGTTCATGACATGAGAGTTTTCCTTGGGTTAGCCAACTACTATCACAAGTTCATAGAGGGATACTCCAAGTTTGTTGCACTGCTCACTAACTTGTTGAAGAAGGAGAAATCATGGAACTTGACATAGAGGTGCAAGTCTATGTTTCGAGAGATAAAATGCATAATTGTCACTGCTCTTGTGTTGAAGCAGATAAACTTTGAGAAACTATTTGAAGTGTAGACTGATGCATCAAAATTTTCCATTGGAGGAGTTTTGACACAGGCAAGGACATCCAGTTTCCCTTAAGAGTAGAAAGTTCCAAGATTGTGAATGAAGGTACCCTTTTCATGAAAATGAGATGACTATTGTAGTAAATTTTTTGTAGACTTGGAGACATTACTTGTTAGGAAATATGTTTCTCATGAAGAAAAACAACATTGTGACAAGTTACTTCATTACGTAGTTGAAGTTGTCACCCAAGCAAGCATGATGACAAGAATTCCTCACAGATATTGACATGACCATTTAGTATGATCTCGGTAGACTTACGATGTTGTATATTCCTTTAGTAGAAATAAACAACTTGTAGTCCTCGAGGAGGATGAGTTTCTTACATTAGGGGGTAGTCAGATTCAGATCATGGAAGAATTACAAGTAAGGATTAGAGAAGGATTATAGCATGATCATGTAGTGAAGAACATTATGAAGTAGCATCACGATGGACTGTTGTTACAAAATATCTTTTGTCCCAAATTTTTCCAATCTCAGGAGGGAATTTATAAAAGAGTGTTATGACTCGCCTTGGGTTGGATACCCAGGACAATGTAGGATGTTGGAATTATTGGAGTGAGGATAATTTTTGGAGTGGATGCAACTAGATGTAAAGGATTACCTTCACACTTAATTGTGTGTCAGCAAGACAAGGTAGATACCACATTGCATGCATGTTCATTATAGCCTTTACTGATTCTATAGAGACCATAGATGAGTGTCTCAATGGAATTCATCACACAACTTTCGACGTTGCAATGGTATAATGTGATTTTTGTTGTTGTGGATATATTTTCTAATTATATGAACTTCATTCCAATGAAAGTGCACTACAACACATAATATGTTGCGAAGATGTTTTTCAAGAATGTCGTGAAGTATTTGGGTCTTCCTTTAAGAATCGTTTTAGACAGAGACACGAATTTCACATGAAATTCTTAGAAAACTTTGTTTAAACTTGCAGGGATGAATTTGTTGAAGACTTCTAGCTATTATCCATAGACATATGGGAAGACCAAACAAATCAATGGACTCCTTGAGGATTATTTACGACACTATGTGTGAGCATATCAAACGAATTGGACGAACTTGTTGGATGTTGTGAAATTAATCTACAACTTACAAAAGAGTTCAACTACGGGTTACAACCCATCTAAGTTGGAGAATGGGTAGTATCCCTTAACTAAACACTTGGTGATGCAAGGCTACTATGGGACAAATCCATTATCTTTGTGTTTCACGAAGAGTTTGGAGGATAGGTTGAAGTTGGCTCGAGAAAACTTGACTCACACAGTAGAAAGGATGAAGTAGAGAGAAGATCATGAGAGGCATGACACATATTTCAAAGTGTGCGAATGTTCCTTGTCAAGTTGAACAGAGAAAAATATCATCAAGTTGAACATAGAACATTACCCACCACCCAAAGGAATGGTTCCATCCCTTTTGCGAAGGTTTAAGGGATTGTTCAAAGTACTTGAGAGGATTGGCAACATCTCCTACCAGTTGGAGCTACCATACCACATGAGAACCAACCATACTATCTTTCACATAAGTTCATTGAAACCATGCCAGACGGATGTGAATAATCCAAATCGAGTTGAGCCATCTAGAGCATCAATGATGATTGTAGATGAGATAGAGTTGGGGTGGAAAATATATTGCCGCACAAGATCACGGGAGTTGGAAAGAATCATCAACATGAGTACTTTTTCCATTGGAGGGGAAAACCCAACGAGGAGACCAACCATACTATCTTTCACATAAGTTCATTGAAACCATGCCAGACGGATGTGAATAATCCAAATCGAGTTGAGCCATCTAGAGCATCAATGATGATTGTAGATGAGATAGAGTTGGGGTGGAAAATATATTGCCGCACAAGATCACGGGAGTTGGAAAGAATCATCAACATGAGTACTTTTTCCATTGGAGGGGAAAACCCAACGAGGAGGACAATTGGGTCATATATGAGTCCTTGTGGTGATATGAAGACTTTATCTGTGAGTATGACCAGAGAAAATGTTTATCACAAAGGTAGTAGAAGTTGTTGGGATGAAAGCAAGTTTAGTGGGGGAGGATGTAAAGCCTCCCATGACACCCATTGAGTGCTTGCACTCCTTGGGTAGACTCAGAGGTGAGCTGGGAAAATAACACAAGGAGTATGTGATTGGTGGGGTAAAACATGTCTTATAGGTGTGGTCAAGGGAACCTTGGGTGCATAATGGTGATGTGCAGAGCCAAGGGAGCATGTGCCTCACTTTCCTTGTGACAAAGAATGAATACTTGGGTTGCATTGAGGAAATTATGGGGCAACATGGGATCATTACAAAGAAGTGGACTTGCATTCCCTTGACACCATGGGAATGTTGGAGAGGTAGGTTGATCCAATCGACATACCCATGATGAGTGAAGTTGTTCAGCACAAGGAATAAACAAGAGGAAAGGGGCCCACCCATGTGATGTGGATTTGTAAGGTATAAGATATAATATAATATACAAACACATGAATATTTAGTAGATATCATTGGAACAACAAAATATTGAGAAGAGAAACACCATAAATTATACCTTTATTCAAAGAAAGAAATGTTCAGTTGCCTCTTCAAGGGGCCAACCTCCATTAGAGAAAATCTCTATTATAATAATTCTCAATACCAAGAATTCTCATGCCCCCTACTCTTATTTATATTAATTCTATCTTCTAAATATCATTCTATAGGAAGATCCTTCTAGAAGAGAAATCTTCTATTAGGTATTCTTATATTGAATTGTTCACATTTATTAAATAGGCTTTATTAACTAATGTAGACCTTTATTAGATGAAAATATATTATTCTACCTATGTGAGGGGTTAGGGAGGTTAGGTCCCTAACATGCCATACCCCTTGAAGAATAGTCTTGTCCTCAAGGCTTGAGATGAGGAATTGTTTGTAGAAGGGTGGGCATCTTCGAAGTGGAATCTTCTAGAGGTTTATCTTTCCACTACACTAACACTTCCTTGATGGTGCATTGACAGATACAACACTCGTGCTAGTCCAATACTACTTGTTGCTGCAACCAAATGAAACCTTATTAATCCAACTCTGGGAGATTGGTTTGAGTGTGGCACATAGTTATAATCACCTTATTTAAGCATGAGACATGAAGAATAATATCAAGCTTATAATTACTATGCAAAGCTAACTAGTGGGCCACCTTCCTCACTTGCTTTAGAATTGTATAAGGACATTGGTTATATTTGAGTGAACTCTACTTATAAGCTTGAATACGAAGAAACACTTGGTCCCCTTTAGAAAATTTTCATTTGGAACGACCTTGATCTGCTTGTTGGTTCATGTGATTCTGACCCATGGCCAAATTTTCTTTGAGGATATGGATAATGGCATTGCAAAATGTAAGATGTTTTTCAACCTATTGAATCTTTGAGACACCTGGAATGTATGAGAGAAATGACAGTTTGTATGGTAAAATGTGTTGAACCACCATTCAACTAGGGGTAACCATTGAGCCCACTTATTTTGGTTTTCATATGAAAAACACCTCAAATATGTTTCTAAACACTTGTTAACAACTTAATTTTTTCCATGAATATGTGGATGATAGGTGGTGCTGAGATGCAATTGGGTTCCCTAGAGCTTGAACAATTATTTCCAAAAATTGCTAGTGAAAGTGGGATCTCTATCGAAGACAATAGAATGAGGCATGCCATGAATCTTGAAGATATTATCCATGAAAATTTGAGCCACTATAGATGTGTTGAATGGGTGTTGAAGAGAGCATAAATGAGAATTTTTGGAAAGACAATCAACTACCACCATGATGACTGACTTATTTCCCGATTTAGGTAAGCCAACAATGAAATCTATAGAAATATCCTACCAAATAGTAGGTGGAATCAGGAGTGGTTGTAGTGTGCCTGGGGCCTTGATTATTTCTCCCTTGTTACATTGATAGACATAAAATTCAACCAAAAATGTGTGGACGTCTTTTTTCATAACATCCCCTCAAAAAAGAACATTTGATCCTTTCATAGGTTTTGGTAAACCCTCAATGCCCAATTGTGGGGGAAGAATGGAGTTGGGATCAAGAAATAAAGTTTGTAAACATTGAAGAATGAAGCCCAATTGTAGAGAAGCTCATCATTTTTCCAAGAGTACCCTGGAGAAACAGGAGAATTGTCTTGCAATTGTTGGATCATGCAAGAAATTTTCGGGTCTTGCAGTCTTTCCTAGTGAACAACTTGGAGCCAATATGGTACAAGGAATGAGAAAAAAAATAGGGGCCCTTATTCATCATACTTCCTAGAAAGAGAATCAGCAACCAAATTTTCTTTTCCATTCTTGTAAATGATCTCATAATCATATCCAAATAGCTTGGTCACCCATTTTTGTTGCGCCAAGGATGAAATTCATTATTCAAAAAAATGATTGAGGCTCTGATGATATGTTTTAATTTGGAAATGTTTCCCCAATAGATAAGGATGCCAAAGATCCAAGGCATGTAGAATAGCCAACATTTCTTTTTCATAGATGTATTAGCCCAAATGTTGCTCCGAAAGTTGTTTTCTAGTGAAGGCCAAATTTCATCCTTCTTGCATGAGGACTGCTTCAATTCCTTTCCTGGAAGCATCACATTCCAGGAAAAAGCTCTTCTTGAAGTCAAGAAGGGCCAGGATAGGAGTTGTGCACATAGTCTTTTTCAAAGCGTTGAAGGATTGATCAACTATTGGATTCCAATTGGAAGAATTATTTTTAAGGAGAGAAGTGACACATGCTGCAATTTTTCCATAATTCTAAACAAACTTGTGATAATATCCCATTAAAAAAAGAAAACCATTGTTGGGCTCTAAAGATGTCCTAAAACAAACTTAGTCTGACATTAATTTATCAATCAAGGATTTGTATTTTATTTCAAGAATATCAGCAAAGTCTATGCAGATAGTTGTAGAGGTTAAAATCATGTAGACAATTTAGTTAAAAAAAATATGAGTTTATCAATAATCAAGTTCCTCACACATTCATTAAAAACTCTGAAACTATGAACTCACTCCACATAGTTGTAATCTAATCAATAACATACCATGAAGCAGAACATTAATCAATTTTCTGAATTCGTCTAACTAATAGACAATAATTTTAATTTACGAACACACTTAAGGAATCAACCTATCATTGATTATTTAACTTGCTGGAAAAGAACAATGAATTACTCTAAAATTAAGAAGGAACAACAAATGTGAATTTAAGCGAAAGGAACAATAAATGAAAATTTGACAAAAGGAACAATGTATGCGAAAATGAAAGGAACTCTCAAGCAATGAACTAACAACAATGGGAAATGGAACAACAATCGATAACCTTCAAATGAAACATCTATCGTCTGCAAATGAACATCATAACTAATTCATAAAATAATCAACACACTCACGAATTTATCTTAACTGTTGCAAGGAAATTTAAATCACAGAACTGGAATAGAATTGATGTGATTACAGATGAGACAGTAACTCCTTCCGACTGGGCCCACGGTCTTCAGAAGATGTTGCTGCTAAAAAATCAGTACGCAAAGATGATTGAAACGCTCAAGGCTTTCATTAATTCCATAACTGGTAAATCATTTACATGGGACTGCTATATAGAATGTCAACAATTCAGAGATCTGAATGCTTGGATAAATTTCTTGGATATATCTCTATTTTTCATCATCCTCTATATATTACAATGACATGAGTAAATTAAGCTATCCCAAGGATCAAGAGATCCTCGGGATTCCTTTACTATTTATAAATATTACAAAATAAAGAGTCAATATTCTTATAAATCGCTTTGTGCGTGATTCCTTTGATCTTCAATAGATTATGTATCTTTAGGATCTCTTTAATTATCTTGAGGTAACAACAATTGTCCATTTCTACAATAAAATGAAACAATTCAAACCGAAATTCAGAAATGATCTAATATCACTCAATAACATTTCTAGAAGACTTTTTAATCATTTTATTTCCTAATTACTTCTAATTAATAGAAAAGTCAATCAAGAGTATATCATAAACCATGGTAATAAGTAGAATATTTGTACCTTTTTCACAACTCAACATACCCCCCCAACTTACCTTTTTTCATGTCCTCATGCAAGCAGTGAATTTACATGTAAAGCAGTGATACTGAAGGGAGGAGAGGTCTTTTCTCCAGGTTTCCTTAACCCATGTTTACATTAAAGCACTTCAAAAGAAACATCTTCCTTATTTTTATGAAGTTCATAATTACTCTGATAACCCTCTAGAGGATACCAAATAATGGGAAGACTGTATGTACATCCAATCCAAGAAGGCCCTTCATATAGGATCATTCTGGCATACCTCACCAACCTGAAGGTGGATGTGTGAAAATTTCTGAAACCAAAGGGTTCCCTGTTCTTGACTGCATTTGAGGAGACATCCCATGTTAGTTTGGAAGAAAAAATGGCTTCTTATTTAATCTCTCTAAAATATTGTAGACCTGAATGTACAACATGTTTATGGATGGGAGCTAAATATTCTACAATATTCTCCCTCTTCATGAATGTTTGGTGTTGAATAATGGTTTTAAGGGTTTTAGGAGGTTCCCCTTTGATCCATAGGTATAGCCAAGTCTCCCTTTTCATGAAAATGTTGTATGTTTTAGCCCACCTGGTTTGGTTTTTGGTAAAGGACAAGAATTCCTGAAATTGTATGTCCCCAGTGAAAGGATTGAGGTTCTCATTTCTATTTTCTCCTAGGATGAAGTTGTGAAGGTATAATTCACACAGAAAGTATTGTACTCCATCCTCTTGTTCTCTAAAAAATGAAACAAAATAAAAAAGAATGGTAAACTCAAAAGGTTTGACTGCTCTAATGGATTTTATTCTCATCATCATATAACAATCTAATAGAAATAAGGTGTAATTAGTAGCAGGGGTCCTGCAAGCTACTATATCAGAATAAATAGAGAAAATTTCTTTGATTTTCTGTGAAGGTATAATTCACACAGAAAGTATTGTACTCCATCCTCTTGTTCTCTAAAAAATGAAACAAAATAAAAAAGAATGGTAAACTCAAAAGGTTTGACTGCTCTAATGGATTTTATTCTCATCATCATATAACAATCTAATAGAAATAAGGTGTAATTAGTAGCAGGGGTCCTGCAAGCTACTATATCAGAATAAATAGAGAAAATTTCTTTGATTTTCTCCAAAGCTCCATCGAAGTGGTCATGTACTTTCTTCACCTTTCCTTGAGCTATGATGATCTAAACAAAGGTCTCATTATCTGTTGCTGACATGTCTTGATGTTGTTTGACAACTTTCTGGTGTTCTTCCATTATTACCATTTCACTTCTACATTGAGTCAGGGTTTGTTAGGATTGCACTAGTTCTGCTTCCAACCTACTAATGATGACATCCTGTTCAATAAAGTGGAATGCTCCCTTAGTCTGAATAATTGCCTTTATTGTTGTTGAAGCATCTATTTGGGTTCCTATTTCAATTGTTTCCAAAGGAGAAGGAAGATATGTAGGAAACACTCCTTCAGTTTGAACAACTGTTTCTTCTGTGGCTGGAACCTTAGTCGAAGTTTCTATTTCAGTTGTTTCTAAAGGAGCATGCAATTCTGTTTGTGTTCCAACATAATTCATGTGGATTGTTCTTCTAGGAAGTGGATTTATTCCCTGTACTCTAGGCCTCTTGGAATTCTTCTTCTCATGGGCCTTATTAGCTTGTTCCAACTGCTTCCTAAGTTGTCTAATTATTTCTTTTAATCTGCCAACTTTGTTTTAACACTTTTATCCACTTAACCCTTTTCCTCAATATCTTGTTTTCATGTTTTAATTTTCTAATTT
>CBVK0102698523.1:0-13559 GCA_900067695.1 Picea abies
AATGGTGCTAGAAGATGTTGGTCCTAAAGTCTGCACCTGAATGCTAAAGGGCAAAGTTAGGCCACCTTAAGTTTATAATGATTGGTTTTTTGATAAGTTGGTTTTTTGGGTCATCTTAAGGATGGGTTTTCACAGATGGTAATCTAACTAGACAGGCCACACAGTATAAAATTAGGTTCTCCTTTTCTAATGGTATGGATATTAATGAAGAGTTGGGAATATGAAAAGACAAACACAGGAAACAAAAACAAGCAATGAAATGAATCACTTGCTATGTGAGAATAAATACTTAAAATAATATCTTAGGACTTAGATAAATATCTAGATGCAAATCATTCAACAGGTTTCCAAATAGTAGATCTTTCGCTAAACAATAACTGTATAACATGTTGCAGAATCAACAAAAAGATGAACTAAAAAAATGGCTGAAAGAATAAGGAAATGTACATTGCACATATCACAAAATTTGCATTCAAGACAAGATTAGACACATACACATTTGAGTAATAGAACAAAACTATCATCAACATATATTCACTAGGTAGAGAAATTTATAGTCATCTGAGCAGGTCCAACCCTTCGTCTGCTTCTATTCTTCTCCAAAAACTCCCCCCCACCCCTCAAAACATACAAAAAGTGCAAATTTATTAGAAATGCAGAGGCCATCGACCAGTGTGGAACTGTGGCTTAAATCTACCACATCTGTCATTAAACAAATTATTAACTTCACTAAACACTGGTTGGAGTATCTTAATGTATACTTCGATCCTGACTTAAATAAAAAGGAGTGGTTCTCATCACACAAAAAGGACCACTGATTATGACTTAATCTAAAATAATCCTACAATTAAATAACTGAAAACTGCTACTGGCAATGGTATAATATTGATGCATGCGTTGGAGAAAACTAATATCTGATAAAAATGACCAAGAGTGACAGAATTGAGTTCTTTATCGATCATGGCATGCACGTGCACTATTGGAGGCCACTAGAGACAAATGGAAGTGTGGCCATGTTTTCTCCCCCATTTATCTTTTTGAGGATAGAAGCAATTCGTGTTGCACTTTTTTGGAGTCTAGATGTGTAGTTTTCTTGTTCCTGGTTTGGCACCCCATTTTAAACCTTTCAAATATGCAATAAATGTGGGTGAGCCACTTCATAAATTCGACATTCAGAGGTTTTAGAGCGTAGAGGATGCATATCCTCCGGAGGACAGAAACCTCGAAGTCGTTTAACCAACAATAACCACTTATTAACCTGATATTACCTTTAACTTCATCATTTTAGGACTTCCAAACTTCGACTCTTCGGGATTCAGGATTTTCTAAGTGCAAAGTATGAAAAATTCCAAGATGGTCGAACTCCCAGAGTGATGTGGTGACCTGACGTCATATCCTCGACATGTCATGAAAAGAGAGGGACATGTGTCACCTGGAAATAACACAGATGACACAATCAAAGGGACTGAGATGAGCACCACGTTTCTTTATTGATGAGTGCCACATGTCTTTGACACTTCAACATTCGAGAGTTTCTGGATGTAAAGCATGGAAATCTCCTGAAGTAGTACGATCTTGGACTAACGTGGAAACCTGATGTCAGTTTGAGACTTTAACGGTTCGACACTTCGACGTTTGAGAATTTTTGTATGTAAAGCATGAAAATCTCTCGAAGTAGTATGGACCCGGAGTGACGTGGCAGCCTTACGTCACTTCAGAACTTTGACGGTTCGACACTTCGGCGTTTGGGAGTTTCTGGATGTAAAGCATGGAAATATCCTGAAGTCGTATGGTCCCAAAGTGACGTGTCTCAGAAGGAGAGTTACACATGTCACTCAAAATTGAGTAGATGATGTGCCCCAAGGTACCTAAAATGAATTCCACGTGTCACAATAGATGAATGTCACATGTCAGTGCTATATGGATGCCATGTGTTAGCATCAAATGAGTGTCATGTGCTTCAACACTTCGGGCTTTGAGAGTTTTGGATTGTGAAGCATGAAAATCTCTCGAAGTAGTATGAGACCCAAGTGACGTGTCTCTAAAGGAGAGTGACACATGTCACTCGAGATTGAGTAGATGACGTGCTCCAAGGTGCTTGAAATGAATGCCATATGTCAACTCTAGATGGATACCATGTGTCAGCACCATATGGATGTCGTGTGCTTCGACACTTTGGGCTTTAGGATTTTTGGGATGTAAAACATGGAAATACCCTGAAGAAGTACGTGCTCGAAGTGACGTGTCTCAGAAGGAGAGTGACACATGTCAGTTGGAAATGGGTGAATGAAGCAACCAAATGACCTAAAATGAGTGCCACATGTCATGACTGATGAGTTCCACATGTTTTCGGAACTTCGACACTTCGGGGCTCTGTGGTTACTCTTGAAGTAAAAACTCCCGTATGAACTAACTCATGAAGTGACGTGGTAGTGAGGGCCCACTCCGACACTTTGGATCTTCAGAACTTCGACACTTCGAATCTTCAGGCTTCAGGAGTTTTGGATTTTGAAGCATGAAAATATCTTGAAGTAGTACATGCCTGAAGTGACATGTCTCAGAAGGAGAATGACACATGTTAGTTGGAAATGGGTGAATGACACAACCAAATGGCCTAAAATGAGTGCCACGTGTCATGACTGATGAGTGCCATGTGTCTTCATCACGTGTCATGACTGATGAGTGCCATGTGTCTTCATAACTTCGACACTTCGGGGCTCTATGGTTTCTTTTGAAGTAAAACCTTCCGGATGAACTAAATCACAAAGTGACGTGGCAGTGAGGGTCCAATCTGACACTTCGGGGACCTACTGCTTCGGAGCTCCGATACTTCGAAGCTTCATATGCTTTGACACTTCGACGTCTGGACACTTCGAAAGATTTGTACCAATGGCAAGTTCAGACGCCCGAACGTCGAAGTCGCAGAGTCAATCCTATTAAACCCCGCGTGATTTTGAGACTTCAAATGCGTGAGAGTCGTTGATTTGTGTTGACTATTGGATCTCCACCATTGAATATTTGACCTGACTATTGGCTTAAATTCTAAGCCCATAATAGACTGCTTTGATTTGCTTCCTTTTTCTATGGAATCTTACTAAGCTTACAAAGGAATTTTTGGACCTGGATGTCTCCTGTGCACAAAAAAGACTTGGTGGACCCGATGCATGCTGAATTAGTGGAAAATATGATGACAAGTATTTCAAACTCAAATCAGAACATGAAATCACCCTTCAATAAAGCGAAAAGATGGTTAAAAATAAGTAAATACGAGTAGGGACCATGCATCCGAGTGATTAAATAATGGAGAATAAGCTAAGAAAGCATCCACAAAACTTATAATTGATGGATGTATAGGGTAAAGGAGGGAAAAGGGCAGGGGTGCAGACCTAAGTTCCAACACAAGTGATTTGGTTTAGTATATGGTTGTCTGTTTCATTTATGGATTTTGATGATGATGATGTTGGATTATGATGTCGTGTTATTTGATATCTATGTATATATAGGTGTTATTGACGGTTTTCTCCTGAGTGTGCAAGAAACTTGACATATTGAGGATACCTATGGCATCGATGGACCTCCTTGGACTCCGGATCGAGTTAGAGAGTGGACTGTATATGGTTTGGGTATTTCTATTTATGCATATTTTACATATGATCGGTATATTATGATGTTGTTTATGGATCGTTGACAACATTTCATTGATGGATGTAGGATGATGATTTCTTTCTAATCAAACTCACATAAGGAGTAAATGGGTCATGCACAACAACCAGATATCGAGGGAGAGGTGTGGCAACAACCCTGCCATATCCTACTAGCACTCCCACTATGGCTCGAATTGTAGGTTAACAATTACCTAGTTCGAGAGATCCACGATGCCATGGGGGCCTATTGAGACAGTCGCTCACATAGATTCTAAAGGGTGCACAATAAGGAATGGTTCTTATTCCTTATAGGCCCTTTGTCTCTCACAAGGTCACCTAATGGAGTATTGACTCCAAGGGTTGGAAAACTACCAAAATTAGTCAAAGGCGAGTGGCACCCTTGGAGCACATAGTGCGTCTTGAAGGGAACATCGCATAAATAAAACTTGAATAAAGGCGAGTGGCACCCGTGGAGCACATATTTTGTCTTGAAGGGCACATCATGATTTTAATAAAGGTGAGTCAATGAATCTAGGTGGCCTAGAAAAATTAGAGCAAATGTTAAACCTGTAAAATCATGAGCACTGCCAAATCAATTAATTGATTAAAGACTAAATTTAATTCCCTACTAGTCTAATCTTTTGCAATTATTAAAAAAAAAAACTAACTAAGATTAAGTCTAAGTTAATGAGAAAACAAAAAACTAAATTTACAAATTAGATGAAACAAGAAAAAGGGTAAGCCAACTAAAGAGATTAATGGATATGAAATAATTTAAATAATTAATTCAATACACATGTGAGCATAAAATACGAAATACGAAATTAAATTAAGAAGGGAATAAAGCATAAAATAATGTGTAAGCATGGAAGGGTATCTAGAGTCTAGTGTAACTAGGAGATGTTCCCTATTTTAACTCAACTCCATTTAAGAAAGGTGTCAGTCATAAATGGGAAATAAGAGGGAATAAAGGGACAACTAGGAGAGATTTAAGGAGAGCTTTTTGGATGGGTGAGGGAAATTGACATTTCATTAAATTAAATTGTGGATTTATTGGTGCAACTAAGGGAACATGTGACAAGTGTATGGGGGGAATAATTCTTATTAAATTTTTAATAAAATGAATTAATTGTGCAAAAATGGCAAGTGGTCACTAAGGAAAATCTATAAAACAAATGGCAGAGAGAAGGAAAAGAGGACACTGGTATGCGTAAGGTTATGCTGCCATAATTTATTTGACTGATTTTTCTTGTAGGAGTTGGGAATAACCAGCTTGAGAAGGACTGGTAGCTCAACCTTACGAGGTGAGCTAGGAGCTAGATCATTCCAGTTGGGTTGTGTGTGCCCCCCTTGCAGCTCGGGGGGCTATGGGGGAAGAAGAGTACCCCTAGCATTGCATGGGAGGTATTGGTGAGGTTGGGTGATTAACAAGCAGAAGCAAGGAAGGAGCGCAAGCTCTAAGGGACATCTGCAAAATCTTCTTCATCGGTCTCGATACTTTATATTTTATTTGTAATAAGACTGAATTGATATTCATAATTTGCAAAAAAAAAAATGTTTGTCTTGTTAAGTTGAAAATGGAATTAAACTTTTACGACGGTCGATTGTGCTTGTGTGATCCTGGAGAAAATAAAATGTCTATTGCATTCATTGTTTTTTGGAATCCCATGTCTGATGTGATTAAATTAAAATGTAAATAATGTTTTTTAAAAAATGGCTTCGTGGTTAGCGGTGGGCACCGTACAAGCATAAAGCACTGGTGTGCATGTTCATATCAACAACACTATTTAGCTTAAAATGGAATTAGTATTTCTTTAAATATTGAAACTGTCATGTTTTAAATTTGTTCACGGGTTGGGAGGAGCAATAGATAGTACTTAAGAACTGGTTCTTTTATTAATTTACAAAGCACCATGTGAATACAATAATTTGTAAAAAAACATTTTCAATTTCGCGAAGGCACTGTTATCATATACCGATGCATATTCATATGATCAACACACTAGTGTGTGCCAATTTATTATACACATTGATATCTTATTTTGTAAAAAAAAGTCATAATTTTTATATTTGATGATTGCTAGATTTTCTTTTGTTAGGCAGTTTATGAAAATTCCAAGGGAAAAACGAGGGGGAAACCAATACATACTGGTAGAGATGTCCACAAAAGTGTAGATGGAGATGGTAAAAGAAATGAACATAATTTCATCGTGTAGATGGAGATGGTAAAAGAAATGAACATAATTTCATCACACAAGGATACATCCCAACAAAAACATGCATCTGAGGTATGTAATCATTCATTTATTCTTTTAAGTACATCAAATTTAATTATTTTATGAAATACTAATTTTCAATTGTTTTGTTGTAGAATAGAGAAAAAATGGAACTAATTCAACACACAAGATAGGACAATGAGGAATAAAAGGGTTGATCAAAAACTTTATGAGTACCTACGTTTTCAAACTTACTTAAGATTTAATTTTTCCTATGATATTTATATTTAAATACTTAATTTACACTTGTCCATGGATGTCTTCTAATAGGTGCTAACATACAAATGTCCATGGATGTCTTCTAATAGGTGCTAACATACAAAGAGGATCCAACCAATGAATTGTTAGACATTGGGTTAAGTATGGGTTGTGAGTATATGTTGAAGTGTCAAGGTTTAATTGAACAATTTGTAAGTAGCTATGTTGTTTAACTTCCCTTGTTTTATAATCAAAGGAACAACAATAAACCTTTATATTAATTATATCGACGATGCTTTTTCATGGCATATTAAACATGCAGGAAACAAAGTATGGAGTGAAACCAACATAAGATATTTTGAGAGAAGGCATGAAGCATAGCTTCGAAAGAATGTGTATTGTTTAGGAAAGACTCATTGTTATGGTATGTTTTTTTATTTACACAATCATGTATATTCTACTATACATGTAAATGTATATATACTTATTACAGTTTATTTCTATGTTTGTATATGGAAGATGAAGAGGTGGAACATAAAAAACAAGTCGATCAATAAAACATTAGGTTTGTAATGTCCCGTAATTATAACAATGATAAATACATAAAATATCCAATTAAATAACCATTCATTTGTAATTTAGAAAACCCTAATGGAATTTAATCAACTCACAGAAGAGGTGAGGAACTTACTTATGTTGAAGAACCCAACTTAACAAAAACCCGGTGATTTCATAAACATAGCCATACTTTGATCCTTGACCTAGAAAACTACAACACAAAGTGGGAGGCAAATATCCACCCAACTATATACCTTGCTACTCTAATATTCAGTAGTAGGTCACTGATGACCCACTAGGTCATTATCCTAGAGGTATGCAAAATTTTAAAATTAATTCTTCCTAGCTATGGAATCAAGCTGCTCAAAATCTAAATGTGCAGGCCCTAAAACCTCCTTCTAATAGAGCTCAAGATACTATTTTATGTGCAACATAATTATAGCGCTCAATTTCAAGCTCGTCTCGATAAAACCTCATACCATAATCGCGGTCTTATACACTTTCAGATGTAGCCTCTCCATAGACCATTCAACTTTTCATGCTGATAATCTCCACCATTGATTAGTTTTGGATGGAAGATCCTCATTATGACTTGGAATTTTATAGTCAGAGTTGATAAAATAAACTCCGTGAACCGGTTCCGAAATGATGCTCTGATGTATGGTTATCATTGCTCCTGAGAACATATCGATGGACAGTCTATATCAATGTCCACTTCATTTATCTCAAAGTTCCTTTGTCTAACTCTCTCATGCTACTACACTTCGAAATTTCCACTTCGACAATATTTTCATCTCTTTCTCGGACTCCGATTGCATACTACACCTCCAATGTTGATCTGTCAGGATCCAACGATCACAAATAACCACCCATTCCTTCCACTGTGCCTTGTATTCTTCTGTCAACCTACACATGACTTCCACGTTTCCTCCTCTCATTCATGTGTTATACTACCATGTGTCCTTACCTCGTTCACTGATGCCACGTCTAGGTCTCATTCAGCCGACATGTGTCCTCTTTTGAACCATTGTTCTATTCATCTCCAAATAGATCTCAGTAATCTATCACTGTACTTCTATCAGAGTCTCTTAAACTAACTGACTCTGATGGATCTACTCTAAGATACAATTAACTTCTACCATGTGTCGCTCCCTCAACATCGATCTGGATCATTCCTAATGTATCTCAACTGACTCTGATGGATCTACTCTAAGATACAATTAACTTCTACCATGTGTCGCTCCCTCAACATCGATCTGGATCATTCCTAATGTATCTCAACCATCCGTTGCTCTACTATGATCTTGGTCTTCTATGACCAACTTCCATGTGTCTCCACCAGGGGCATGGATCTATTTTATCCTAAATAGATCTTGACTATTGGTCAATCTATTGTCATTAGAGTATATCTCCAACATTTCCCTTTGAAATCTAGACTCCGATAGACACCTTACTCCGGTATGATGCTGCTACATGTCACCTTTGTAGCCAAATATATGGGTTACTTCGAATTGATCCTGGCCATCATTTGGGGTCATGCTTTGCTTATTTAAAATATTCAGATGCCCACTTTACTGATACCACGTGGATTCTTTGATGACCATTCATCTACTCTATCTCTCGATCAATCTAATCCATTGATCGAAACTCCCCTCACAGAGTATTTTCCAAATTGTACTCCAATATATTTACTCTGAAATCCTTGACAATGCTTCTTCAGACTCTGAACCCAGAATGAAATATAGCCGTAGATATGGGTAGATCTATATCCATGATCTAATCCTAGCTGTCTGTTCTTAACATGGGAGTGGGAAGTCTGGGCTCATAATCAATGGTCATGATTTCTCTTCTTCTTGATCCAAGGGTCGCAAAAATTCCCCAAACGAAACAATATGGACCATTGATCTAGTTGTGATCAATGATCAAGGATAAAATTTAATCCACTTGTGATCAATGATCAAGGCTAAAATTTAATCCATTTGTGATCAATGATCAAGGCTAAACTTTAATCCAGTTGTGATAAATAATAGAATTTCAATCTGATGGTTGGTATGGATCTCGATAGGGAACTGATGGTTGTTGTTCCTTCTCTTTCCACACAGGTTCTCTTCCATGCTGTAAACCCTGGAATTTGCATACAGTATTTCAAAGTCCAATATTGGACACTAATCATTCAACATAGAAATAACTACCAAGGTATTAAACCTTTCATTAACACAGATTCGCCATGCAAATTCTCATAATTCTATTAAATCCATTGTCGTACATAACATTACAGTTAGAACTTCTCTTTACCCAATCTCACAATTTGGGCATTTCCTCTCTTTGGATCAATTCTCAGTAATCAACCTTTCGTCAATGTTGGCCTGATTCTCTACTAAATTGGCCACCCCTCTCATGCCCGCATGATTACAAATTAAATATAAAAGGATTCTGAAACTGCAATTTGTTTTAGATCCTAAAAACCCTCACACAATTCCTTAGGATCCTCTAGATCCACTCAATCCTCATTCTAGACCACAATTCACTCAAGAGAGATACAACCAACCCTAATATCTCTCTAATTCCTCACAAATATTGAGAACTAGCTCAATTAAAATGCACTCCACAACTAACACAAGTTTTCTAGAATTCCTTCAAGCATAAGAATTTTACACATTTAAACAATTAAATTAAAATAAACCCAAGACACCTAGGTCGAGTAAAATCAATTTGATTTTGGAGGAAGGATGCTCCTTTATCAGACTCCCAAGGAAAAAAAAAGTGTTCATGATCTTCGGATCATGATTCCTTCTAGGTCCCATAATTTATGCTACTGCTTCCTTTCCTTGTTGTCTTACTGATGCCATGTTGTTGTCTACAATTGTTCATTTGTTTTGTTGTTGTTGATTGCCTTATTTTCTTCCATATTCCTTCTTTGAGACATATTCATTATCAACACCCTCATATATTCAATATCCTTATCCATTCTATTCTCTAGCTGGTACATATTACTTCAAACTTGCTGCTACATTTCCTCTTCTTCATATCTCCATCTCAAAGATATTCAAATATTCAACTCCTTTGCAAAAAACTGAATTATATCTTTAGGATTCTTACTCTCAATTATGCAACCTCCCTTATCAATCCTTGTATTTATCAATCAATCCTCAATCATCTTAAATTCTTCATCAAAGCCAATGAACACTAGATCAAAGTATTGTCCTTTAACCTCTTCCTTGTTCTCTGCAACAACAAGTTCCTGCAACTTCTCCTCCATCTCTGCATCACTTAATAAAAAGTGATATAGGTACTGATCATCGTCATGAGACAATATTGTCTCTTCTTCTCCTGTGAAAACATTCTAAATATGTATGCCTTTTCTTTCTTTATCACATGAAAACACAAATGGATGATTATTTGTAAAACCATGAGACTCTAAAGTATCTGCTGATGCTTCTAGCATAATCTTGATCCTCTCCAATGCAACATCAAATTCATCATCTGCCTCTCCTGGAATCATTATCTTGTGTTGGTCTGAACACCTTATTAGATTCTCATCAACATCTTCCTATTCAGCAATTTGAGTTGCAAGTTGTGTGTATCCCTCCCCTTGGATACCTTCATGAGATAATAACATCTCATCCTCCTTCATAAATTTTTTTTGATTATGTTATGCTACTATGCTTTCAGAAAGCATATCTCCATCTTCAACAATATTTGTGACAATTCTATATGACTGTCCAACTTCCTCCCTTGCAAAACCTAGAATCATACACAAATTATCATATTTAAAAACATAAGGATCTCTAGCCCCATGTGCTTCCTTTGTTAGAACATCCTCATGCTAATCCCGAACTTCTCAAATAGTTCAGGAGACTCTCAATAGGTTTCTCTTATTCCTCATCCTCTCTAAGGATACCTCCTTGCTCTGGTTCACAAAAGTGAAATTATGTCAGTGACCCCTGTTTAAACTCAATTCCTCCAAGTTTCTCCCTCTTCAGTAAAACACTCAACCTATGCCTCAATATCCCCAAACTTTTCCTCAGGTTTCTCTCAAACAATTTCACTACAGCCCACTGGACCTTCTTCTTTAGGATCCATCCTTGTCTTTGGTTTTCCTTAATATTCTTCTGTAGTATTTTTCCAATGTAACTGAGTTGTTCTCTTAACTCAACCAATCCTCTTTCAAGCTCCTCTTGACTCATTCTCTTTATTCCTTTTGTATTGGCATCTTCCTTTCCTTTGATGTGGCTTCTTTCAGAACCTTCATAATGACCATCAATAATCATTTTCACCTCTACTTTTGTGAACATCTTCTAGTCCATTGTGAGTTTCATCAAGCCTCTATAGAAAATCTCCACATATGCTACCTAATACCTCACCAAGATTCCTCCTCAGCTATTACCTTTTGGTATTTAATGGTTCTATCTACTACAACCCTCTGAGCACTCCTATGCTGTTATCTATCTTCTACACTCTTTTTCACCTTCCTTGAGAACTTCAATGGTTCTCCTCACTTCCAATCCTCAGATGAAAGTGTTACAACACTCCTTCCTGTAAGGTTTTACCACAATATTCACTAGAGAGCTCTGCTTTCCCTCTGTCACAACTCTACTGGATGTAAGGGTTGTCAATCCTTACCCTTCTCCTTTTGCTGCTACCTGCTAATTAACATTAGAATTGTTAATTAAAATCCAGAGATAAAACATTATATATCATACCTTCAATATATTGTTATGAGATCTTGTTTCTCACATCCAATACACTTGAATGGAAAAATCCCTATCAAATTTTCTCTACAAATTTCCTCATGCATTCCTCTGTGCATGTTTCGCTTTGAATCAAATCAGATTCTCTGTTGGATGCAATCTTCTATTGCAGATTTCTAAACTTGAACTAGCCTCTTCAATACAAAAAAAAATTGTTTTCTCTGATACCAAAATGATGAACCACTAGATAGTTATCCCACAAGTATGCAAAATTTTAAAATCAATTCTTTCCAACTCTAGAATCAAGCTACTCAAAATCTAAATTTGCGGGCCCTAAAAAATCCTTCTAATAGATCTCATGATACTGTGTTATGTGCAACATAATTCTAGCGCTCAATTTCAAGCTCGTCTCCATAAAACCTCGGACCATAACCGTGGTCTTATATAATTTCAGACTTAGCCTCTCCGTAGACCATTAGAATTTTCACACATATCATCTCCACCATTGATCAATTCTAGATGGACGATCCTCATTTTGACTCAAATGCTATAGTTGGAGTTGATAAAATAAAATCCTTGAACTGATTCTGAAATGTTGCTCCGATGGACAATTATCATTGCTCTTGAGTACATCCCGATGGACGGTCTAGATCAACATCTGCTTCCTTTATGTTGGAGTTCCTCTGTAAAACTCTCAGATGGCACTACACTCCAAAATGTCCACTCTGATAATATTTCCATCTCCTTCTCAGACTCCGATCACATACTACACCTCTAGCATTGATCTGTTAGGATCTAACAGTCACAAATCACCACCCGTCACTTCCACTATGCCTTTTTTTCATCCATCAACCTGCACGATCACATACTACACCTCTAGCATTGATTTGTTAGTATCTAACAGTCACAAATCACCACCCGTCACTTCCACTATGCCTTTTTTTCATCCATCAACCTGCACGTTCCTTCCATGTGTCCTCCTCTCATTCATGTGCTTTACTTCCACATTTCCTTACCTCATTCGCTAATTCCATGTCTGGGTCTCGGTCATCCAACACATGTCCTCTTCTAAAATGTCAATCTATTAAACTCTAAATAGATCTTAGCCATCTATCATTGTCCTTCTATCGGATTATCTTCATCTAACTGAATCCAATGGATCCACTTCGAGATTCAATTAAATTCTACCGTGTGTCAATCCCTCAACATCAATCTATATCATTCCTAACACATCTCAATCATTCATCACTCTACCATGATATTGGTCTTCTACGACCAACTGCCATGTGTCTCCACCAGGGCCATGGATCTATCTTATCCTGAATAGATCTCGACCATTGGTCAATCTATTGTCATCAGAGTAGATCTCCAACACTTCCCTCTGAAATATAGACTCCAATGGTCACCTTAATCCAATAGGATCCTGCTATGTGTCACCTTTGCAACCAAATATATGGGTTACTCTAAATCAATCTTGGCTATCGATCGGGGTCATGCTTCTCTTCTTTCAAATATCTGGATGCCCTATTTATTTCTGCCACTTGGATGCTTTGACAACCGTTGATCTCCTCTTTCTGTTTATCAATCTAATCCATTGATTGGAACTCCCCTCATGGAGTATTTTCCAACTTGTACTCCGATAGATTTAATCTGAAAGCCTTGAGGATGCTGCTTCATACTCCAAACCTATAATGAACTCTAGTCGTAGATCTAGGTAGATATATATCTAGGATCTAATCCTAACCGTCCATTCTTAACATGGGAGTGGGAAGTCTGGGTTCATAATCAATGATCATGATTACTCTTCCTCTTGATCCAAGGTTCACAAACATTCCCCAAAAGAAACGATGCAGACTGTTGATCCAATTGTGATCAATGATCGAGGATGCACTTTAATCCCACTTCCTTGCACAATAAACTTTCAATTTGATGGTCGGCATGGATCTTGATAGGAATTTGATGGATTTTGTTCCTTCTCTGTCCAAAAAGGGTTTCTTCCATGCTATAAAATTGGAACCTACGCACAATCCTGCATATTGGACACTATTCATTCAACATCGAAATAAGTACCGAGGTATTCAACCTTTCATTAACACAAAGATGATAGGTAAATTCTTAGAATTATATTAAATTCATTATTGTACATAACATTACAGTTATAACTTCTCTTTGTTTGATCTCACAATTTAGGT